>JACJUY010004826.1:46897-93554 GCA_014220935.1 Platorchestia sp. MABIK
TCTACGTCATAGCATCGCCTAGTAATACTTTAGGAGAAAATAAGTCAGTTTAAGGCTCCACCACCATAACATAGTTTCACAGAGAAAGTAAAAGGGAATAAGTAATATACTCCTGTTCTCAACTCAAATTTACATTAGACTCATTTCATAAGGTGCTCCCAACTGTCCCTACATGGTGTCCCGAATTACCCATGGTTACCAGACTGGCCGCATTTTGTTCAGTAGTGGAAAATGTCTGACAATGGAGATATGTAATTTGGGGATATAACACCCTCAGGTATGACAGATCACTACAACCCACTCTACATGATTATCTCAATCTAGTCAGTGTCTCAAACTCCAGGCATGTATAAGAAAATTTTTGATAGCATCTACAATAATTAAATTACAATCCTGATCCAGTCCAGCCAGACAAATCATACCACAATTATCTTGCGCACATCTGGCATAACACACATTCTCTCTATACGGCTCCAACACATAAAAGAAGGTCTCACTTTCCTTCTAATACTTGCTACATACAATCCAAGGACAGAGTTTTCAATGGAATTTTTAACTCCCCTATCACACTGCTGACCTAATCTACTTTTATGCTGATTTCACCTCTACATGTGTCTATTCCCACTAAATGTTTACAGCATACAGCTAAAGAGTTGGCTTACAGAACTACCATGATAGAACATTTCACACTTAGGCACATTCTTTCCAACATACAGGTTAATGCAGACTTTTACACCATGCTAAGCATCTATTTGTTCAATCCAAACACTTTTGTGTGCCTTCACATTTTTTTCTGGTCCCTGTACTCATTCCACGGGCTGTGCCATTCATCCTCTGTAACTCTGTCATTCAAACATTTCTTGTATTTTACATTGTTTCTTGTTTACAGTTTTTGTTCTCATTTGTTCTTTCTTTATCTCACTTGTAATTGTTAACAACCTGAAATTTTCAGTACTTCGGAATCTCATTCTTTCAATATTTTGCCATGCTACGTCATACTGTGGTACCTAGGGGAACAAAATATGGTTCACATGTGTTAATTTAAATTCTAAACATATTTTCATGCTGCAAAAGTCTAGATTTTTTGCAACAAGAAAAATTTCAACCAATAAATGTTGAATTTTTTGTATTTTTACAGGCCAATTAAGCCTCATCACTTTTTAATGTCAAAAATTTATCATGGTCTCATTAAACATGTAATAAACATTATATAACAAACAGCAACAGAATTCTGAACATCCAATTGGGAAAAAGGTAAATATTCAAAATCTTCAGCAGTTTTGCAAGAACATACCATTTGGGCAGAACTCAAGTTCAAAGTAGAACTTAAATTGTGCTTCCTATTTCTGTTGACAAATCATTTCTGCATCAAGTGAGAGTAGAATTAAGTTTCTACAGAGAGTTACAGAGCCTTTTTTGATCTTAATATCAATAAATTACAGAGAAAAGGGCTATTGGAAATTTCAAAAATTATCTTGCAATACCTGTAGAACCAATAAATAGGTTCCTTTCACCCCTCCAGTGGAAAATTAATCACATGAATTTAAACCTTTTATTCAAGTAAATCAACCCACTACCCAGCTTCTAGTCCCTGTATCTTGAAAACTGTTGAACTTATTCATTTGAAATTTGAATTTATTATTATTATTATTATTTTGTAAATTCTCTAATCTCAATGTGAATGCTTTTGATCTCAATAAGCTTTATTCCTTTTAACTAGATTTTCATTTATTCAATTTTAGTAAAATTTCCATTTGAAATTGAAGTTCATTATAATTGAGATTCCATGTAGCCTCCTCTGAAAATTTTTTTTTAAGAAATTCCCATTGATCATGTTTTTGGACCTTGAATTAACCAAGAGGAACCCTATGTAAACTATGTAAACTTTGTATGGTCACATTTGGTGGCCAGCTCTACGTACAAGGCCACTTTTATAAACAACTCTGTCTGATACAACTCTGTCTGTTCATAGTATTAAAGGTCACCTTTGAGAGTGACTAAATGTAGGATCGAAAGCTGACTTATTCAAAACCTAATCATTTATTTTGAAGCTTGGTGAAGTCAAAGTGGGTATGCTACTATTTCCCTACTAAAGTACAGAAGCCTGCATGATGTTTCTTTTCATTGTAATAAAGGCAATGAGCGGTGAGAAAATAACTGCAAATTTTAAGAGCAAACCAAATTATTTGGAATGGATCATTCATGCTCATTGAGTGCAATCAAGATATCACAATGATTACTTCACACAATAGCCATTAATAAATTATTTTAGAGTATATTATAAGTTGCAAGCAAATTGAAAGAACTTGGATAAAAAACATAGGATGATTCGAAGTGTTTAACCATCACTATTTAAAAAAAATATTAACTAGAGATTTTGTGATAAATTTTAAAACAATACAATTTAAGCAGTTACTGCCTTACTGGCAGTCCAAAATATTAGCCAATTTGAGACAATTTAAATCACCATTTATTTTTCTACTGAAACATTACTTTTGGAATAACATTTGCAACTAAATCTTGCATGAAAAGCATAGCATTCATTTTTCATAATGTAAATTAAATTTTTGGGTTATCTACTGCATTATTTATTTCAGCTAAAGCTACCAACAATATTTCTTACTATATTTCTGATAAAAATTTAAAGCCCATAAAATTTCTACTCTTGATTAACACACTGCTATTATACGTCAATCCAACAGACATTCATTGTTCAAAATCAAGGGGATGAGGAAAATCATACATAATTAGTGAAACTTTGATTTACTGTGTTAACTGGGAATAAACGAAACAACTAAAAGTTTTACATTACCTTGGTCTTGCACAGCTCTTTTTGGAACTGCTGAAGATTTCAATAACTTTCTTGCATTTCTGAATGGAGACAAAATGAGGTTATAGTCTGAACGAGAGAAGTATTGGGCACACACATAAGCCCTCTCCGGCCTTTTGGATCTCTTATCCATCTTCAACGTTACATTACCAAATGCTGCCATCCACTCGTCGAAATTTCCTTTTGGAAATAGGAAAAACGACAAATCAGGTCATTGACGGTTATCATTTCCACAATTTTCCATCAAGCACTTTTTCAACCTTACGTACGAGGCCATTTCTGCAGCAATCTTCGCTACACCTCTGTCATAGCTGCTTTCAGATTCAAACAGAGTCTCTTGCCGATTTTTCGTCACGTGACAATTTCTTGGCTCCGTCATTGGCCAATTGGCACCTACGTCATCGCGGCCGGAGCTCAAACTCGCTTAGTGATAAGTTGTGGATCTTCTAGTATATGGTCTGTGGAGTGAAGCCGCGGCCTTACTTATATACCTCTCCTGCAGTTGGTATCGGTGATACGCAGATGAAAAGTTGGAACTTTTTATTGAAGAAATTTACATTGGGACATATTAATATTACTGAGCACAGAAAGACTAGAGACAAGATTTGAGGGGTAACTAAGGTAGGGCACTGCATATTTTTTGCAGGTGCACTACACGCACCTACATGCTTCTATGTTGTTTTCATTTTCAGTTCTTTTCATTAGACCCGTACCTACAGCTTTGCAGTTTTACACCCAAATGTGGCTCTTGCTCAGCACCTGAAAACATATTACTGTGAGTTAAAATTGATTAGCTCATCAATTGACAGCAGAATCAGAAAAAGGCCAGCCCATTTATATTTACAATTTACACACTTGACTTACTCAAAGATCCATAATCACAGAACATGCAGTCTGTCTGTGACTTGTAAACTCCGAATTATTTGATGTCTAATACAAAGCTACACTGATAGACGAGGTACAAAAGATCAAATATATTTCAAAATAATCGTTCTTTCTTGTAAGAAAATAAATGACACTTGGTGAGTAACTCTTGTACGCACAATAAATGTATTTGTAGAAATACTATTAAGTAAAATCAAGAAAAACAATTGAAAAAATTAACAAATGGCACTCATCTATGATCGATAGGCGAGACATTAAAAAGAAAAATATTTCAAATTATCGTACTTTTTTAAAAAAGGGAAATGACGCGTAATGAATAACACATACACAATAAATTAGTTTTTAGAAATACAAGGGTTGGACAAAATAATGAAAACACCTACTATTTGGGAATCATAATCTTTGAACATATAAACAGACAAAACTTGACATATTTTGATGTTTTATTACTTTGCATTGTAGCTATTTGATATTTTATGCAAATTAACTATTTTCACAGATATCTAAAAAAAATTGATAAAAACCTTATAAAAATGGCAGACCTCTCGGACATTTAAAGATATCTAATTGTTGGTACTCATATGGCAGGTGCTAGTGTAACAGAAACTGCCCGAATGCTTGACGTTTCAAGAGGTACTGTCTCAAAAGTAATGACTGTCTTTGAAAGAGAAGGAAAAACTTCCTCAGCAAAGCACAGGTCTGGCCGAAAGTCGAAGTTGTCTGAGAGAGACCGTCGGATTCTAAATCGAATTGTTAGAGGGGTTCGCAAGACCAAGGCTCTTAAAACCACTGCAGACCTCAATGAACACCTATACAGAACCCATTTTCCGGAAAAACAGTTCGTCGGGAGCTACACAAATCTGGATTCTACGGAAGAGCTGCAATTAGAAAGCCACTGCTCTCAAAGATGAATGTTTTGAAGCGCTTAGAGTGGTGTAGAACCCCCAGGATGGTTCCGTCGAGCAGTAGAAAAATGTGATTTTCTGCGAAAAATTATTTTTTACCTTATTTTCGACCTCAGGCCTAGTACATGTACGTTTGGAGACAGCCGAAAAAGCCTTTAATCCAGACTGCCATCTCTCAACCGTAAAATATGGCAGGGGTTCTGTAATGATTTGGGATGTCATTTCTTGGAAATCCACGGGGCCATTGATTTCCCTTTATGAAAGAATTAACAGCCGGGACTACGTAGGAATTTTGGGCGACCAAGTTAATTTATGACTCAAGCACTGTTTCCGGTAGGGAACGCCATCTTTCAAGATGATAATTCCCCAATCCGCACAGCTAGAATTATTCTTGAAGAATGGCGCGAGGAGCATTCTAATAAAGTTGAGCATCTCATCTGGCCACCACAACCCCCAGACCTCAACATTATTGTGCATTTTGGTCTGATTTAGTTATTCAAGTGAGAAGTCGATTTTTGCCTTCATCGCCATCATCTCCAAAAGAACTAAGAGTGTTTTAACCGAACAGAGGACTAAAATTACTTAGGAAACCGTTCATAATTTGCATAAATCAATACCTCGGAGAAGTGAGGCTATAATTGCCCCCAAAAGGTGGACCTACACCATATTAAAATATATTTTGTTAATTTTCCAAGGTGCTTCCATTATTTTGTCCAACACCTGTATTTAAGCTTCACAGAGTTTGAAATGCTGACTTCAAAGTTGCCATGAGCAGATAAGGCAAACTGTCGATTGTTTAGTTTGAGTTTACAACTAAATTTGCACTACTTTATTCTCTACAACAGAGATACGAAATGGCGTGACACGATTGCCTTGAATTTTTTTACATTTGAAAATTTTTTAGGCTGGGGAAGCTTATTCCACAAAAAAGCTAAAGAAACTGAGAGAGTTTTTTGTCCCAAGCCAGATGAACTGTAACTAACTAAGACATCGTTCCTCCGATTTGATTTTTGGTTCGAAATATTGGTTGGGAGAAATTGTAAGTCTTCTTTACTCTGAGGGAGGTTCAAAGGACGAGAACAATTGTCGGGGTTTATGAATGTGGTATCTTTCTTATATTGGGGTCCAGTCATGTTTTCTTACGAGAAGGGTTGCACAATCGCGTTTTCGGAAATTACCTTAACACATCATTTTGGCTGCGTATTTCATACATTTTTGACATTAGTTTTGAAGATATGGAGGTACATATGTCTACCAAAACTAGGCTGCAGTAGTTCAAACGCAATAACACTGAAGATTTGAATCCCAAATAATCAATCTTTTTTTGCCAAGTGAGTTCGCAAAATATTGAAATAATATTCTCCTCTGGAATTGCTCCATGAGTAGTCTGCGTCCTCCTAAAAAGAATAAATAATATTAAATCGAAGTGCACGAGTTCAGGGGCGGGCGCCTATCGTTGAGAGTCCACATGTTAACGGGTTTTACCCAAGCTACCCACGCTAACAGGTTCGAGGGTGTATTTCGCAGGTGCAAGTGTTCGAGGAAGAAGAGAATATAAAAAGCGAGCTTTATATCCTGACATTAATGCTCCTTAGCTAAATTGGAGAACCTAGATATTGCTGATAATCTTTTTATGGCCTCTTTTGATGTAGATTCTTTATTTACAAATTTACCGCTGTACGAAACTATAGAAATATGTCTAAACTACCATTTCGCAAAGTCCCAATTAGTTCTTGGCCTAACCAGGGAATTATTCAAAACTCTGTTGCAACATTCTGTTCTTATTTCGTTTTTATGTTTTCGATGGAATGTTTTTAGATGGGCTAGGTATGGCCCTACCTCTGGGGCCAACTTTTGCAAATATTTTTATGCGTCACCACGAACAACAGTGGCTTGAGTTTTGTCCTGAGAATTTTAGGCCTGTTTTTATAAGAGATACATTGATGACACTTATTACTTTTCCGCAGTAGTTCGCTTTGAACCTATTCTTAAATTACCTGAACTCCAAATACGCGAATATTAAATTTACGATGGAGGTTGAAACAAATGACTGTCTCCCATTTTTGGACACCTTGATAACGCGCAAGGAAGGGAAATTTCAAACATCCGTCTTTCGTAAGTAGACATTTACAGGCTTAGTCATGAGTTTTTTCAGTTTTTGTAGTGTCCGTTTTAAACTTGATAGCATTAAGACTCTTCTACGTAGAGCTTTTAGCGTGTGTTCAACTTTTGCTACCTTTCATAATGAAATCGAATTTTGACGAAATATTTTTGTAATAACAGCTTTCCATCCAGGATTGTCGAACATTCAATTAGAAGGTTTCTCGATGGTCAAATTCATAAGAGGACTCCACTGATTGCTGCTCCTAAAAAGCAATTTTATTTTGTTTTACCTTTTTACGGCAACCAGTCGGAAAAACTGAAGAGGGAGGTCATTTCAGTACTATCGAAACATTTTATGAACATTGATTTCAAATCAATCTTGCTGAATAAATACAGATTACAGTCAATTTTCACCTATAAAATAAGCTCCCCAAGGCTATGCTCTCTATCATTGTTTATAAGTATCGTTGCGCACAATATGCGTCTGAATACGTCGGGCAATCTACCAGATCCCTTCGTGTTCGTGTAGCAGAGCATGCCGGACGGAGCTATCGAACGAACTTGCCTCTGAAAACTCCTCCTCACTCTGCTGTCCGCTCTCACGCAGAGAAGTGCGACCTCCCAGTTGGCTTAGACCATTTTAATATTATTGCTACCGCATCTAGTCAAAGAGATCTCCGTATTCTAGAATCGCTTTTTATCATGAAAGACAAGCCAGTTTTATATAACACGCAATCCTCCTACCTATTACAAATGGCTTCTCAATTGTCAAATGTTTTTCAAATGGACTTATGTTGTTAAACAATTTTTCAGATGCTGAAAGTAACCTTAGAGGTCGAAGAGTTGTTTTTTATTTTTCTTATTTAATTAAAATATAATGGATAATTTGAGAGTTACTGTCCTTGCATTTTTATTTTTGTGAGATTATGCAAAAGGCTAAACTTCAATCTTTATTTACTTCACAGTATTTACTATCACTCATCATACTCCCCTAACAACGTAGAAATATTGCTCTATCATGAATGTTTATGTACCAATGCGAAGGCTATGATGTTCAAGGTTTTCCTGTTCAACGTTCGAAGACTTCTGTTTTGCGTGTTATTAGAATGTTAAGGATTTTTTCTTAAGTCAGAGCAAACTAGGACCATTTACTGCTTAGCTCTCAGGTTTTCAACCATTGTCATGAACATTATAATGCTTTCTCTGTTATTTCAACATGAATGTAAAAATCTTCATTGAAAAAAAAAATTGAGAAATCAAGATTTTGACTTTAAGCATTAACTTCTTGGAAACACTTTACTTTTATTTTTTCTGTGATGTATTATTTCTCAGGCGCGCTCGACTTCATTGTAACTTCAATACGCTGCGATTTGAAACGTGTTTGCTGAGGAAGTAGGATTACTTTTGTGATTTCATCAATGTTATAACAATGTACTGCGCATTGGTCGGATACATTGGTGACAAAACATCAAGAAATAACAAGTTTTCAGAATGTTGCAACTGAGTGGATAAAAAATTCGTATTGACCTCAATTTTATAATTTCAGCGCACATATTTATAGGAAAGTGCAAGACTTTTCGACTGTTGTAATGTAGATTTGAATATGGTACAGCATGCATCTGATTTCCTTATTTGCAGTACTAGTAGAAACTCAGAAATTGTAATCATTGCTAGTGCAATCCAAACGGAAAAAAACATCAGGACTTCTTTTGCCTATTCTTTAGCAAAAGTCCTGATAAAAAGTATGCCTTCAAATTTGAACTTATTCCCAGCATTTCTTAATAGTTAGCGTGTTTTCCCATCACGTATTCCTGAGGACTCGACAACGGATAGTTGGTTGAGTAATGCGGTATTACAGGGGTAAGAATTGTATAAAAAATCTACGAGGCCTTCACGCACTTCATTTAGTAAACTTTGTTTATCACACCTCGTTCCTTTTAAGCATCAACACCGCACTGCGGCGCAGATGAAATCTTCGGTTCGCTCCAAAATGTTTGGCCGACAACCAGACGAATAAAACCTGCTCACTACTCTCTCGCAGGCAAAGAAAATCACCGTGCATTTTTTTCTCTCAATTCCTATTAATTGGAAAAAACTCCTCTCGGCGAATATTCTGAGAGACGAATTAATTGGATAAATTTATGTTCGGAAAATCTTAGCTTGAACTCCTCGTGCCGCGCTAAACCGTCCAACTCTTGATGAAATTCGCGCTATTCTTGGCATAAATTTGCACTGGAATTGGGCTTTCGACCAGATTGTTTGGACGCAGCTGTCGGTATAATGAACTCAATGCAAGATTCAACGTTAATCCCATGGAGCAATCTTATGACGCTCAAGCAGCTCCCCATGATGTAACAGAAGCAATTCACAGATGTAGCGTAGGAAGATCAAATAATTTTATTTGTTGATTAAAAACTTCATCATGTTGGTATTTTTAAAAACTAAAATATCTTCAAGGGACGAATGATATAAAAAATTGCTCTTCGCTAGCACTAGCAAACTTGAGGTATGACGACTCCGTGCAGCCAGCAGATGCAGGCACCGTGAGCAGACACTGCATGCAGACATACATGCAGGCACCGCATGCAGGCACTTCATGCAGGCACTTCATGCAGGCACCAGACGTTGGCACTGTATGCACTACATACTTGAGCTATGAGCAGGCGCCTGCAATAACAGGCAAAGATCTCTCTAATTTTGATACCGTTTAGACTTTTCAAGTCTGCGTGACAGGTGTACGCGGTGTGTGTCACAACCGCAGCTTTGTTCAACTGCTGTAAACGGTGTTCAAGGACAATAATTATTATTATTATCTATCAGATGATTTTCAGGTTCAGGTTTTTGGAAAGTTCAGGTTTTAGGAAGCTCAAATTCGAGAACCCCAATTATCTGAGTAGCTGAAGGAAACTATAATGAACTTCGTAGTTTTTGGGATGCGTAAAGGGTAGTTCAAAAACGGGCAAGCTTATCCAAACGGTTTCTGTAACAATGTTGTAGAAACATTTAAAATCTAGCACTAAAAACAAATTTTAATTACACAATTCAATTCTTCAACTTATACACTTAAATAAACTGATTCAACAAAGAATATTAAAAGCCATCAAATACATGGAATCGCTTTAGGAATCATCGCACGCAATAGAGTAGCTTCTGAAGGTCCCGCAGAAAACGTTCAAAATCTCACCAAATTATTAGCCCCTTTCGTGCCAACTCTTCCGTGGAACGACATCAAATGAAACAACTAGGGCGAGTACCGACCTTAGTGCTCCTCAACAAAAATGTGCTAAGCCCACACGCATAAGCTTCGCTACGCAGACCATGCTTAATTAAGTGATCTTTTTCACCGTTCGTAAAATCTAATCATAACATTCGAGCAGCTGTAACATAACTGTGACATAACATTACTCCACACAACATTACCTAACCTAAGAAGATCACAAACGTGATATGTAACGTGTATTTGAGGTGTTGCATTTTCAAACGAAAGTGTATTCAAAAGACAAAGACTTTCATCATTCTCCACATATTTTTGTTTCACCGGTTCTGAAACGGTGAGCTGCGTTCGCTACAATAATTCAAGAAACACTACCTTTCACAATCCTCGACCAAAGACTATGTATTATACGCTTCAGCATAAATACAGCTGTCACGAGTAAAGAAGATGTATATGTTTCACGTACTCCAGTGATGAAGAGAATTTGAAAATTCAGGAGCCAGGTAAATACTAACCCCAAAACAAAAATTTGAACCTGTCACTATAGTTAGGGATACATGTGTGTATTTTTACTACGAGTATACAACGCAGAGGATTGAGGAGACCATATACCGAGTACTGACACTGTAACTCTATCTAAAGGACAATTCATTTCATTTCTGCAAGAATATTTCATAAAACCGGACAAACGACAAGAGAACATGCATTACCGAGGAGAATCCATGATTCTATCTAATAAAATCATTTCCGATAATTACAATATGGCAATGGATTAATTTAGATTTAGTACTTCAGACTGTATAATCACTGGAACAGATTCATCTGTTATTTCTGAACATGATTTACTTCAGCTACATTGGAGGAAAATGTAAAGTCATGTGTATATCATTGGGCAGGCCTTTTTTTTGATCCCGTTTATCACGTACTTGTTTATTTTGTTTTGTCACCGACCATTTTTTTCTGTTCACTTCTGTTCTGTTTTCCAGCACCCAATAGGTTCGTCTTCGACTTATATCATATTTGATCAATTTATTTCCAAATTTGTTTTTCTAAGCGCAGAGACCTAGCGTGGTAATTGCCTTCCTTCTTCCCGTCTTTGGAATACCTTTGCTGTGGTTAGGGAGGCTTAAGAGGAACTACTACCCTGTATTTTACCTAATATACCGAATTTTTCAAATTTCACTGTTCACGTTTATATTGCATCTAGAGTAACGAAAATGAATGTAGATGTGTAGAATTGAGTTCTGAAAACATTTTCTCCTATAAAAATTTTTGATCTAGTACCTGTGTTAAATCCTTCGACTGTAAATGAATATACTCTTGGTTACTCAACTCAATTTGTTAACGAGATCACATCGTGTCGAAATGCTGATAAAATGACTATGACTTCATTTGATATTGAAAGTTTATTCACAAATATTCCACTTGCAGAAACCATTGAAATAATTATAACTTCCTTGTTTGCTTTGCATACTGAAACAGTTTTAGGCCTTGGCAAATCTTATTTTAAGACGCTTCTCGAAGTGTCTGTAATGAACTCTATATTTGTGTTTGCTGGTAATATGTACAAACAAATCGAAGGCCTGGGCATGGGTCTTCCGTTAGGACCCACATTTGTAAATATTATCATGTGTCACTGGGAACAAAAATGGCTGGCCGATTGTCCTGTGGAATTTAAACTAGAATTTGATCGCCGCTACATTGATGACACGTTTTTGTTGTATCGTGATCCAAGTCATACTCAAATGTTCAGGGACTATTTAAATAAGAAACGTTTATCAAAAAAATTTCCAATCGAAATTGAGAATAATGGCTCGTTATCTTTTTTGGACTCAAAATTTATTCGAGTAGGTAAAGCTTTCACTTCTTCAGTTTTTCGTAAGGCTACGTTTACTGGATTGAGCATAAGTTTCTACAGCAACTGTAACTATAGATTTAAAATTAATGCGATTAAAACCTTACTAAATCGTGCCTACAACATTTGTTCTTGTTTTGTGGATCTACATGCTGAATTCCATTTTTAGTCTCATTTTTTTTGTAAAAACGGGTTACCTTCCTCAATTGTTCTTGCTCATATTAAAAAATTTTGAACCAAGAAATATTCAGGTATTAACGATGTCGCCGATTCGGTGCAACAGCTCTACTGTGTATTTCCATATTTCGGTGATTTTACGAGCAAGATGTCCTGGGATATTGAAAACAGTTTTAAACACCACTTTCCTGCGGTAAAATTAAATGTGATTACTGTGAATCTACTGACAGTTGGCTCTTTCTTTCGGTACAAAGATAGGATTCCTAAGCGGATGCGGGCATCCCTGGTATATAAATTTAGTTGCGTACAGTGTACGTCTGGCTAAGTCGGCATGACGACGCTGCCTTTTTACGTGAGGATCGCCCAGCACCGTGGAGTTAGCTTTCGTACCGGGAGACTGTTAGCTCAACCTGCTCATTCATCAATCCGCCTTCAGTGTAGTAGCCGTATTTCCGAGGACGATTTTTCTATTTTATGCTCTGCACCTAACGAGTTAGATTGGCGCATTTTAGAATCCCTTCACATTGCAAAAGAGAAGCAGCTTTTAAATAATGCTAATAGTTCGTATCCTTTAGAATTTTTGCGCAGATTTTTTTCATTCTGATCACTTTCGTCAAGAACTAACCAATTTTGGTTTTTATTTTTTTAGACTTACTGAAGATGAAGCTGGTCTCCGAAACGTTTAAAGTTGACTAATTCAGATATTTTATATATAGCTTCGTAAATTCTATTAAATATGATACCTATCCGTGCTATATTCTTCGTCTTTTAATTCTTTAAATTAAATTCATTGTGCAAAATTCGCCTCACAGAACGATCGCAAATTCCCAGGGCAGACGCGTGTTGGCTCGCCTAACACCGCGGTGATCGCACAAAACACACTCCTACTGCTTCGATGTTCTCAGGTGATCTAAAGGGTCGTACGTCTCCACCTCTTTTTTTCATCACAGAACCAGTTTCCCGCAACGTTGTCACCCACAAAAGAATAGATTTCCGGTTCGAGACAGGTCCCAAAGCTCAATAAAGCGATTTCGGAAAGCGCTCTCTGAACTTCCGTTGGAAAAATAGGTCTCTACGGCAGATGCACGCTGTTCGTTACTGGGACGCATGATGGCGACTAAATCCCAAGGTCATACAAATTTATGATCCCCTCTCTCGAATGAGACCACACCCACCAGCCTTGGGATCATGTAAGCTTCAAAGCACTCGCTTCATAAGCGGAAGTTAAGTTGTCGCACTCTGCCTCCTCAGAGGGCAGGTGTCTGTAATATATAATAAAAAACCTTGATTTTTAATATACTGTTTCCAATTTAAATGCTATTTGTAAATAAAGCATGTAAAAATATATACAGGATGCAACACCTGCCAAAATTAAGAAATAAAATATTCATCGCAAAAATTCTGAATGAGTGGAGTTAGAGTTGCGAAATTGTGAATATGTGGAGTCGGTGTTGGAGTTGCAAAATTCTGAAAAGGTGGAGCCAGAGTCGAAGTAGCCAAATTTGGAAAAGGTGGGGCCGGAGTCGAAAATCTATTCCTCCGACTCCGCAACGCTGCCACCAAGTAGAACATTTCGTTTTCTTTGATTGCTCTAGGAATCTTGAGGGCACGTTACCTACTGTGGAAGATGTAGGGATGTTATGTTATGAACTTATGATCTACCACGCTACACTCGAATTTAAATAACTGATGAACTAAAAGGATAAAACCACACAATATGAATTTTTGCACAGATTCTTAAAATAAAATTTAACTGAAAATCTATTTTATTGTCGAATTATGCAAAAGTTGTTTAAATGTTTCAATTTTAGTTGCTCTTGAGGGGGATTTCCATGCGCTGTTGGGGTGCTCAACAATAGCGTAGGGAGTTATTTTTGTTTATGACAGAAATATCTTCGCTTTTCCCTGATGTAATATCGTAAAATGCAGGGTCCGGCAAGATAAGTTTGATACCTGTTCAATTTGATTTAGAAAAAGTGAATGCGTAAAAAAATCAGTTCTAATTCTTTTCAGGAGCCTAATTTACCCAAGAATACACTCATGACCTCTGAATTTTAAGCCCAGCAATAATATTATTGTCGGAGAAACTTTTCTCATAATTTATTTAAATTGTTTCAAATTCAATGGATGTGAAGTGTACGGAAACATTCGTAACTCATCTATACAACACGTATCACTCATTCTCCGTCGTGTTGATATTCGCCGACGAGAGAGTTTATCATTGTCTTGATGCGTCATCCAATTGATTTTTTCAAAATGAGCAATTTCACATATCCACCCATCAAGAGAAAAGTTTCAAAAAACATTCCAAAATGGTTATGACTGGAAAACTTTCGATACAATACTAGTCCAATGCTAACGAAGTCATTAAACTATATTTTGTGTTTGACTTCCATCTTTCTCAGAAGGAGTTATTTCAATTGCATATTGAAACATTATATGTTCTTCAGCCCCGTTTCAGTTTAGTGAACTAACGCATGTGCTTAGAACTAAAAAAAATTCAACTCCATCCAAAAATCAATAATCATTGAGGAAAACCCAGGCAGTGCCGGGTATAATTTGAGGCCTATTGAATTACGACCTACAGAAGGCCAAGCGCATTTTCAAGAAGTACTTGGCGTACGTTTCAATCACCTGCAATTTGGCATTGAGATGTGCCAAGTTCCGCCGCCCAACGTCAGCTCACGCGGAACTTAGTTGAGAAGTTGGGGTGCTTTATGTGGCGGCAGCTCGCTGGCGCTGCGGGAACTGCGTCTGTGCCTGCAGCCGCCAGTACGCAACTGCAACATGTTTGTCATGTGCGCTGTGTGCATTTGACATACTAAATATTCTGTGCTAGAAATAATGTTCAAATTAATTTAGATAGTGAATATTAATAACATCCTTCACACGTATCTGAATCTTATGCACATGAAGTGCATTTAAATACATCAGCAAACACACTTTTATTGAATTTTAATTTATGTCTTCGGAAACGACTAAACTTGCACATGGGTGCGTTTATGGTGCGCTAAAATAATAGAGAGTCTGAGTAATATTCTTTTCGCCACATATCCTGGAGTACAAGTACTCTTCTGAACTTCCTTCGTTAGGTTAGGTTAGATTAGTTGAGTTACGTAACGTTACTGCTATAACTTGTTAAATACTCATTCTCGACGGAAAGTGCATAGAAGAAAAGTTGTTTATTTTGATGTCATTACCGTAATGCAATCAACGAAAATTTGTAAATCGATTCGTGTGTTGCTCTGAAAATTTACTAAATCATTTTTCAACCCTGAATCTTTGTCATATCAACAATATGTGTGATAGGCATTGAAAATTTCTTCTTGCTATTGTGTAGCAACACAGTTTTGAGAATAGTAGTGCTTGCAACGATTAATAATCTCCGTTCATTAGGTTGAAGCTCGTTTCTTAGCTGAGTCATGAGGCTAATTAGGTCAGTATAGAAACGAGCCCATCTTTTTTTTATAGAAGCTGCTGAGACCCACGCTTACAGAAAGTTGATATTGTATGCCTTCTTCTAGAAGATTCCATTGCTGTAGTCTGGAGTCCAACAGTTCTGCATACCCTATTGACAAAAATAAATCTCTCACCAAATCAGTCAGTCGCTCTTAATTTATCAACATGGTCCACTTTTCCTCAGACTAATCCACATACATTTCATTATCATTTTTTCCTCTTCGTGTCATCTTCTGTTAATCATCTTCTGTGGATGCCTCAGCTGATGGCAAAACTGAGATTGGTGTTTCCATTTTGTTGGGGACTGGTTGCATAGCTGACTCACAATCTTGGTGCACTATTTTTGATTTGTTCTTATTTGAGAATCCTTTAATCTCTTGGTCTTTATTCAAATTTTTTAATATATGTCAAACAGAAGCAGCAATCGGAAATATGATTTATTAGCTCGCGCCACAGTATTGGTACAGAATAAAAAATCTGACGTGATATATTCATTCTGACTAGGGAATCAGGAGAAACACTTATGGTTTAATATAAATCCTACTCTATCACCCGTCCAGCACATTCTTTGTAGACTAGTGTTATTGAAGTAATCAGTATTCCCATAGCAAGCATTGTTGGAGAGCAATCACCATACGAAAAACTACCTGAAATAGGGAAACAAAATTTAACGGCTGGGAGAATTTATTCACAATACCTGAAAATATGAGTTAATACATTCAAAAGTGGCCAACAAATGGTTTGGTGGGCAACATTTCATACCCTTGTCAGCAGCTCGGTTTGACGGCGCTGCTTTCGGCTACAAAGTAGAGAAGATGAATTGGCACCATCTTCTCTGCCCACTTCGGTTAATCGCGTCCTGGTGAAATGAAAGAAAAATATAGAGTTATTCCATTTCGTAATAGCTATAGGTATTCAGTTATAAGAGTAGGTATAGGTCGAAGCCCATCCAGTTACAAGGGTAGGTATAGGTCGTAGGCCATCCAGTTATAAGAGTAGGTATAGGTCGTAGCACATCCAAGTTATAAGAGCAGGTATAGGTCGTAGCCCATCCAGTTATTATCGGGATAGGTCGAAGGTACAGGTCTTCATTTTTGGCACATGGATTAGGGACCGTGACTACAAGCTCGTTGAAGGCTGCAGGTGCAGGCACAGACCCTGAATGATAATTGCTGGTATGAAGTTGTTTAACGCTAACTTTTCGTGTTACATCATCGGCTGGGTTTCTACGTATTACCCACAGTATGCTGGAACGTAATGGGGCAGGTTTTGTGCAGCTCATCTATAGTACGAAGCCTATTTTGGATAAACACAGATTCTTTTCTTTATTTTGTCATAATTTGAGGCAAACAAGGTTATCCGTGAATAGCAAAAGTTTACAAATATTAATGGGTTCCATAATAGAGAGCCCAGCAAGTTAGTTTACGAGGTCAAATAAAACCTCGACACCAAGCTCAATCGCTTGCATTTCCAACATAGGTGTAGTTTTGGAAAGCAAACCCTTGCCAACCACCCTGTTTTTAGTGAGGAGGAAATTCACTGAGTTCTCGGTCAAGTTGTGGAGATAAGCCGCTGCACTATAAATGGACTTTGACGCATCTGTAAATGCTAGCAAGGCATACTCTTGAGATTTCTCTCCAACATATCTAGGTAATTTAACAGGCTTATGAGCATTGAACTGGTGACGAATATTAACCCAATCTTTTTGCAGGTTTGTGGGAACAGGGTCATCCCAACTCAGCGAGGAATTTGTCTGCAGAGACTGGACGTATAATTTGGCCCTGTTGAGTAAAGGTAAGTACCCACCAAAAATGTCATAAATAGAGTTCAAGGTGGAAAGAATAAAGCACTTTGTGTTAGCGTTAGGGTTCAGACTAACTGCACACGGAGGTATTAAATCTTCTGCTATAGTCCAAAGCATACCAAGAAACTTTACTTCTGCTGGCGTTTGTACATCAAAACTTTGATCCATTTCGCCGTGAAAAGCAAAGGAATTGGAAAAAACTTGTTGAAGCTTAAACCCATTGTCTAGAAAAACGTTTTTAAGATTACGAAACGAGCTCACAAGCAAATTTTTGTCATTGCAAGAAAATGCTCCGTTATCCCTTTCGGAAACTTACAACACCTCCAAACGGAAACTAACGAACGAAGAAGCAAAAGTGTTGCTGCATGGCCTGGATTTTGGACTACGTGAATTGAATTACTTCAAATTTTTCCTCGCGTTTGAAAAACCGTTCAATGTTCTGTCCAAATAAAACATTTGTGAAAGGGGTACAAACTGATTGATTAATTTACGAAATGAGCTCTAATGTACTGCTTCGAAATATTACTATACTGTACTTTCAATCCTCTAAAGAATGTGTGCCCGGTGTTCTAAAAAAACGACTTTTCCAAATTGAAAACCCTTTCCGAAGATAAGTCTATATATATATCACCAACTTAGACAAAGGGAAAGGTGTGACTATTTTTGATAGAATAGACTATGTGAATCTGGTAGAAGCTATCTTAAGCGATTCTTCAAAATTTGTAGCTGTGAATGAAGACGAAAAATGGCTTTTAATCCGTTTGGAAGATAGGCTGAATAACGCTTTGAGAAAGTTGAAAAATACTTAGAAAATAAATGACCAGCTTTAAACAAATAAATGCCCAGCTATACAACCGGTTCACAGCTGGAGTTTTTATATGGACTTCCAAAAATCCAGAAGCCAAACACACCTATCCGCCCAATCCTGTCCGCGCGCAATATGCATAATTTTTGCATAGGGAAAGCTTTAGGGTACCTGCACACGAGCAAAATTTTATTGTCAGTTGGCGCAACTAAAAAATTGTCCAAAATAGAAAGCATGCATTTCTATGGCTGCCCGCACACGGACAATTTTTCGTGAGGCGACAACAAAAAGTTGTGAGGTGGTCGCGACCGGATCAATATCTCTGACAACACAATTGTTGTCGGTAACTGTTGCAGGCGATAGAGAACGTTATTTCTAATGGGAGCTCACACACGGACAACTTTTAGTTGCCATCACCCAGCGCCCAGCCGGTCGCAGGTTGCCAGATTGGTTTTGTTCACTCCAGATTTTTGCTAATGTGACTTATTTTTGAGCAGTATATTGCTTGAATAAACTGTGAGGAATTTAAGCTATTCCAACAATCCATTAACATCTGAATAATAAATTCATTATTTAAAGAAAAAAAGTCTGTGCTTGGCATTTTTATGATTGTTATACTCAATACTGGGATGACAAATTTTCTTTTTTATCTGACCTGGCGTGGTTGTTCAGTGTCTTCCAGGCTAGAGTGGTCTGACACTGCCACATCTGCAGTTTCCATGGTGACACTAAACGATAGTTGCCGCCATCCGATAGCTCGTGTGCGTGTGTGCCTCACTGACAACTTTTCGTTGCAACAAATTTTTTATTGTGACAATGTTTTGTTGTGACAACTGACAATAAAAAGTCACTCGTGTGTGGGCACCCTTAATCCCGTACCTGTCCCATTTAGCATAAAACGAAAACCTTTAAAATAATTCGTTTGAATTTTATTTTTTCCCTGAATTCTATTGTTAATATAAATTTTCAAGTTATGTGCAGTTTGGATGTTGTATTTTTATGTACCAATGTACCGGTTAACGAGGCCATGTCCGTTATTTTAAATAAAATTTTTACAGAACCCGCAATGGTCCATGAAGGTTAATCTAAAACAACTATGGAAAAATTGATCGAGTTAACGTTTAAGGACTCATTCTTCAAGTTTAATAAGAAAATTTATAAACAAGTTGATGGGTTGGCAATGGGATCTGCGTTATCCCTCATTGTGGCTAATATCTTCCTGAACAATTTTGAAGAAAAGTTTTTGAAACCATGTCCAAATAATTTTAATTCAGTGTTTTACCGAAGATATCTTGACGATACATTTATCCTTTTCAAAAACAGCCGAGATTCCGAGCAGTTTTTTCAGTTTTTAATCAATGTCAAAGGAATATCAAATTTACATGTGTGCTAGAAGTGAATAATGAATTGTTTTTTTAGATGTAAAAGTTACAAGATCTGAAAACAAATTCATGACTTCAGTGTTTCGAAAAGCAGCTTTCATTGGATTGGGCACGAACTTTTTTAGTAAATCTTTTCAAAATAAAAAATCTTTGATTCACAGAGCTTTTGAAATTTCATCTTCCTACAAGTTGTTCCATGTAGAGATGAATTATTTGTAAAATTATTTCTGTTCGAATAGTTACCCGAAGAATATTTTTGCTAGCGAATTTGGAAATTTTTGAGTAGAAAATTCACTGTAGAGCCAAGAATTTTCACTGTGCCGAAATTAAGTTTGTGTTTTCAGCTACCCTTTATAGGATCCCGCACAGAGAAAATAAAAATGGAAGTAGTGTCAACAGTTAAGAGGTTTTTTCCCCAAATAAATCATTGTGCGTATTTTAAAAATGATAGGAAAATCGGATTATATTTTAATCGAAGGGATACTCCGGATGTGATGTTGCGCACCTCAGTTGTATATCAATATACGTGTGACCGCTGCGAGCGCTCTTACATTGGTAGCACTGGGCTCCAATTGTTTGTGAGGTGTGCACAACACAGGGGAGTCTCCTTTCGCACCGGCTGTAACCTGACCAAACCATCCAACTCATCTATAAGAGAACACTGTTTGAATAAAGACCATATTTTTAAAAATGTAAATTTTCAAATTTTGGATTCAACATCAAATTTGTCCGATCTCCGCATTTAGAGTCCATGTACATTTTAAAAAAAACGTCCGTCAATAAACGAATGTGATACGGCGGTGAAACATTCCATTGTTTGTTGATATTTTGCATAGTTTTTGTTTTATCATGTCTTTTAATCTCATTATCTTACATCCGGTTTATTCAGAAGATCTAAGTGTAGTGGGCGGTATTCTTGAGCCTGAGGAGATAGATTAAGTGAGCCATAGGAAATAAGTTCAATCCCACTGGAGCATATCCTAGTATATTGTCCTCCCGCGCTACATCGGAACGTCCTTCAAGGTGTGTATGATGCTGTAAACTTGAGCGCGTGTATTTCATGTAAAAGGAAAATGTCATGTCATTTATTATTATTTTGCAGCAGCTGAGTCTTACTTGTGTTCTTTCTGTTTGTTGTAGATTACGTGAGGGGACTGTTGCCGACGTTCTCTCTCCCTCTCTCTAGTACATTTATGTTCATGTTAGGATTACTCTGAAATTGTCGCCCATTACCTCTGATAAATATGAAGTTCAATAAATTAGTTATTGGTTACCTTTCTTTTTGCCAAGGAGACTAGTGGGGTGAAGGCGGCTTTAAACAAGATCAGATCTTATTACATATAGTTACAATGTTTTAATACTTCAATTTATACCATTTCAAAGCACTGAAGATGGGTTATTTACAATCCGAAACTTTTTTTTTCATGACATTCTTAGCCACGTTGGTTTTTCTTTTTATTCTACAATCATACCTATGATGATTCGCACAGATTCCTCTTATTCTCATTCCAAAAATTTTCAATGACGTTCAAATCAAAAGATTAAGAGGGCCAGTTCATGTGTCAAATGTTCCTTCATTCACAATAAGGCACTCTGGATCATCTCTAGCTATGTGTATGCGAGCAGTGTCGTTCAGAACATCCCGTTGCCATCAGGAAAATGAAACTCCATAGAAGGATGAAAGTGATCAAAAAGTACTTGCAAATAGCACTGAAAGTTAATTTTGTTGTTGCAAGAAAAGAGTGGCAGATCTAGCCTATCTTATCAAAAACATACCCTAAGCATTCTACAGCTCAGACGTGAACTTACACCTGAACTATTGGGACAATGCAAGATGAATCCATTGCTCTATGTGGCTGTCGCCTAACTCTTACACGTCCATCGTTCTGAACGAGGGTGAATTCGGACTCTAAACGACCTTATCACAGGCTTTCAATGCTCAACAGTTCAATTTCAATATTCTCAAGCGAGTGAAGAAATTAATTCCCGATTTATTAATGCCTCGAATGGCTTTCAGGTTGATTAGCGTTCGCCTCAATTCATTTTCACTCACTTATGATGCCCAGCTTTTTGAGCTTCGACATTTATTGGCAGTCCTAAATCTCGTTAGTTATCATTTGTATTGATGAACGCTAAATTTTTTCCTCCGATTTTTACAGCATGAGTCTATCTTAGTCTTTCAGAATGTTGGCCTTTTACAATTTTTATGTGATTAACAGGGCTCTCTTCCTTGTTTCAAGGGTACTATTATTGTATTCTGAATCGTTCTGATATTTAAACCTGTTACTGTACGTATTTCCCGAGCTGATTTTGAACTTTGATAAAATCAAATGATGCGTCATTTATCTTATACTGACAAGTCATTTCCACGGGTTTTCAATTCGCCGATGTAAATGAAAATTAAAAATTCAACATTCACCTCAAAACAGCTCTTTACTACTTGAAACACTCATAGATTGTTCCCAAATACATTTTTACTTGAGCAAATGAATTTTGAAATAAAATAATGTAAAGTTTATCAGGTATATAAAATGCTGGGTCTAACTCCTTCATGGTATTTAGTAGGCATTGCAATTACAATTTCTTCACGGAGAATAAAACTCATGAACTAAGAACTAGAAACAATTAGCAGCTTCTCTTAGAGCGCAATACTTTCAATTGTTGGACAGTCGCGTTGCCATGCTTATTTGGGTTTGGTGTTAATATAAAACCAGTATGAAACAAGAAGAGAAAACAGCCTCTCGACATGAGTGGAAAAAAATTGAGGCCTTCTTATAGCGGAGTAACAACTTCAAAATCGTTTCAAACCAATTCAGAAGAAGTAAAACAAGCGTACCTATATTATTTGGCGAGAATTTCAGAAAATGAATGAATTGCAAATCATAGAACATGTTTCGCTCCGTCATCCGTCATACTTTATGAACGCATTCGGAAAATCGTCCATAATGCTTAGAAAAATCTAGATTTAAGTTCAACACATGCAAAAAACATTTGGCAATTATCTACTGCTGGAAACACCTACATGTCAACGTAAAACTTAAAATTGTTTATATTTGCAGTTAGCAGACGCTGTGTACGTGCTTAGGGGAAGAAGGATTGATAGAAAGGCGCAGCACAGTTCAAATGGAAGGTGATTAATGACGGAAGCTGCTCAGTTGGTCGTGTGGTCACTAAGCAAAAGAGCGCTGCCAAGCTATTCAATGTAGAAAAGTATTAAAATAGGATCGTGCACATAAACTCTATAAATTGCAGTCATCATGCAGCCTACGTCAAAAATTTAAACCTAGCTTATGAACTTTTTAAATTCAAATACTAAAACCAAACTGAGCGCTGAAGTTCTTAGGGAGCTCATTAGCAAATTATGTTCCATTTTCTGTTCGTTATTAATCTTCATGGCTTCTTTCATCGACCACGAGGCAACCATCAACACGTTGACTGCGTCTTAGGATGTAAATATTCTACTAGGTAAATTTTCCAATTATGTATCAGTATAAATGAACAGCATTCCAGCTAATTCAACACCCTTTTTTTGGAAAAATTTTTGGGATCCGAGGTAAAATATCATCGTGTTATTACATTTTCCACATTTCTTAGAGAAGATACAAGTTTTTTGGAGCAGTAAAGTCGCTTTGTAAACTGTTACCTACAACCTAACTTTAAGATCGCAACCAAGCAAACGCAGTCAATGTTAAATTTATTTGCGTTTTCAACAGTTTGATTAGAGCAACCGTCACTTATACGCAACGAAGACGTGATTTTTTTGATGATCCACTTAGAAGAGCTATGTTCCAAGTCTTTGAAATCCCACCTATCAAGACAATTATTGCGGCAGTCAAACACACACTGGTTTCCTTTGTTTTATTGTGAGCCTATGTTGAAATATTGTATGCATGAATACGCTAATTTGTAATGTCTTCCTTACCAACTCAAGGACATGTAAGGAACCATACTTCAAATGTTGAGCAATTGAAGTCTGCTTATAAAAAAGCTTCCTACAAAGATGTACATAGTGTTATTACTGTACTGAGATAAAAAAGTTCAGATTCCTGTCATACCAGGTAAAAAATCAGATGTTGCTTTTATATCAAATTGTTTTACACTGAGTCTAAGTGCAGTCTTCAGCTTAAGAAAAAGTTTTAGAAATGTTTCTAATTTTATAATCTAGATTTTTTGGATTTTTTACACGTGAATTAAATTAGTGAACAATCGACTTGTTAAAAACATAATGTATCTTGTCTCTCTCTGATTATGTAATTCGGAATCTCGATGCGAGTCGTGCGTCACCTCACTGACTACTGACTGACTGCAATGATACAATCGAATAAACTAACTTACTGTTTTGCATTTTTAGGATGATCTGACTATATCATTTATAGGCGTGATAAAAATTGCATTACTGCAGAAAAATCTATAACAAAAATAAATCATGATTACGAAACGTTCGGGTGGCGCAAAGTATTACAATTGTACATCTAATTGCGCATGACCATGACTTTTCCATTTCTTCTTAACGAAGTATTCATACTTTGAAATGTGACACTTTAAAAAATCATGTGCATGCTATTGAAATCTAGTGTTGTAAAAAATTTCGCAAAGAAAGCTCTTACTCGTTTCTAAAATGTCATCGTTAGAGCTGAGAGAAAATGATGATACAATGAGACAAATCTCACATGAACTACGGAGTTCTTTTTGACGGCTTAAGGAAAATTTATCCAGAGCTAATAAGCTTACTGCAAGCTGTGAATAAACAATGTTTTCCTATTAGTTACACGAAATATTCCTCGTAATCATGCGTGATCCGTTTATAATTGATGACTCGCGCCACGTGATCCGCCAGCTCGCGCCAAGCGGTTTTTGACTTCAAGCGATCCAAGTCTTCTTCCATCAAACCCGTTTGGACTTAGGGCTGTGGCCACACAGCCTACGTTGTGGTGCGCGTATTGAAATACGTGCTAAGCACAGTGTACGTACAATTCGACATCATGTTCTAGAAAAATTACACGTTTCCAAGTACCAAACTACATACAGTATGAACATAAATAGTGGACATTATATGCGAGTAATACATTATGTTTGTCTCTATACGCACAGCATTGTAGTGAAATCCAGAATTCAAGTGCATTTTCTTGAGATTTAATTGAAAATGCATTTTACATCCACAAATTTGTTGAAATTCTTTTCAAAAACCAATGTGCTTAAATAATGCCCCCACTCAATCACATGGGGCCTACAATGCCTGTGTGTGTTGCTTGATGTGTTGGCATGTGGTGCTTGCTGTGTTGGCATGTGGTGCTTGCTGTGTTGGCATGTGGTGCCAGCAGACTCTGTGTGAGGTGCTCACAGGTTCTGCATGGAGTTATAAATAAATCTAGTTGAGCAGTCTCACGTTCAGTACAGAAATGTAAATTGTAAAACTATTTTACAAAGGAGGTTGCACAGGATACTAACTTGGCAATACATTCCTTGCCGGCGCGCGCTGAAATTGTTTTCTCTGCATTTATGAGAAGAGCTTGGCAATGACACAACTGATGCCCGTTAGGAGGAGTTGCATTACATGCTCGAATTGATTCACTGTTGGGAGACAAAAAGAAGTGAGCAGATACTGGACTTCCATACTATGTGAACGAGAACTTGGAAGTACGCGATTGAGCTTAGATATCCAGTCATTCGTAATTGTTGGTTTTTCATTATTTCAGATGTTCTTAAATTAAATTTGAATATTTCCCAGAGGCAATCCTAAGATGGGCATGACAAAATAATGTAATCCTGTGAATTTCACGCATTTTTTATCTCTTCATATTTTATCATCATAACAAGGCGTAACTGATGTTTTCCGTTAGTCTTATTTACTCCATTTTCTTGAATTTTTTTCTATGTTACACAGGATCAGTAATTCTCACTGGTGCCATTATCAGACTACGGAACGTGTCTTAATTCTTTCGCACTTGCAGTGTTTGATTTTCATTGTTTTTCGAATTGTTTGTAAATATCAACAATTTTAGAGTTCTATTTCTAACATCAGTTTCTCAGTAATCACTACACTGCCCTTATTTGAGTCTCAACTCTAACAATCAACCGTAGTGCTCAATTATCACCTTTTTTATGCACACACCCTCTGGCGTCGTGCCTGTTTATAGTTCACGGATATTTTTCAGTTTTAAAAATTTGATAAATTCGTCAGGAAGAGCCTCGGGGCTCTTGATTTTGGCTAAATCAAAAGTTTCTAGTTTATACATAAAGGAATGATTATAGTTTTTCTAATTTAGTGCTCATCAATAAAAACTGACTAAAATAATTTGAGTCAATTTCACTTTTAACGCCCAAACCCTTCCTGTCACTTCTCAATTAAACCCGTTGTCTCCCGCTTAACGATCGGCGGAATAATGGAGAAGGCGATACTTTCTCAATGCTCGTTTTGCTCTCGGCCAAGTACGACTTCCTCTGTTGCGCTGTGACGGCGCGGAACACCGCTGGACCGTGCCGATAGGTTCACGTCAACGCAGTCCAGGGCCGTTGTGTGGCTCGTGCTTCAGCCGCTGGGTTGCGCGCCAGGCATTGCCAGGACGTTGTGCGGCGTGAGCAATGTCTGTCCAAAAGGAATTTTTCGTCCTCT
Source organism: Platorchestia sp. MABIK (assembly GCA_014220935.1). Classification (NCBI taxonomy): domain Eukaryota; kingdom Metazoa; phylum Arthropoda; class Malacostraca; order Amphipoda; family Talitridae; genus Platorchestia; species Platorchestia sp. MABIK. The sequence goes on from JACJUY010004826.1 coordinate 72,930, forward strand.
AGGCACAGGGCACGCACCGTCAACCTCGTAAACGCTGCACTAATTGGAGGCGGCTTGTCCCAATGCCGGCGGTAATTTTTGATTGGACTGAAAATGGCCAAGAAATGCCATATATTGAATTAATTTTGGATAAACTTTGAGCAACTTTTTCTGAAAAGACCCTGAATTTCACACAAAACAATAGGGTCAATTCTGACTCGTAGAAGACGGCAGATTTATTTGGCTGTTTAGTGCTTAATATATTGCTTTGGGCCGAAGGAACTAAGTCCATTAGCGTTCTGCTTCCTGTTGAATGATAATTAGCAGAAAACTGGAAAATTAAAGAAAGGGTGAAATGACTCCCACTCTTGATGGAATTGACTGAACGAGCTCTATGTGTGAGTGAAAACAAATGATGGTCAATGCTGCATTTGCAGTAGCTTTCTGTTTATCGGACGTGCTGGCATATACTTTAGAAGTAACAGCTCTTCTATGGATACTATTTGTGCTATTTGTTGATTATTAGTATGCAACGTGACCATTTCATACATTTATGAAAATAAAAGTTGTAGACTGTGAAAGCAAATATTGTTTCGAAGGATTTCACTCGCATAAAAAAAAGGTGCCACAGATATTAAAATATAAAAGTGTTACCACATAAAAATTGCAACAAGGCTATAATACGGCGTAGGAAAAGAGCTCACCTGATATTGGGAATCTTGTGTTTTTCTTCTTGTAGAATTAAGACAAGTGCAGGTAACAATGTTGATGGTGGACAGCAATCACGTACCTTTCTCAGGAAATTAGACCATTAGAGCTCAATATTTTTTTCAGATCTAATGACTGTGGTGACCAGGGAAGATATGGCACATCCCCTTCATGCCCACAAAATCAGCCGTGAACGATCAGTCATGTATGAACATGGGCGTTGTCGTCTTGGAGCACAGTACCATCTCTGAGAACAAACATTGTTGCATGGGATGCTTATGGTAGGTCAAAATGGTCAAATAATTTTCGACAGTTATGCAAGTTTGCAGAATATTCATGGGCCGATGGAAGGCCTCGATATGGTTACCTAATTCATGATCGAACCTCCACTCCCCAATGTTTTTCTCTCGGCAGCAAGCCATCAGCATCCTAGCTTAATTTGGGATGGTATTCTCTAGACTTAAACTAGACCAGAAGTCCTTGATTACGGAAGCACCCACCTTACGAGCACCAGCAATTTGCCCATGTTGTAATTCATTTAACTCCTTAATAACGCACTCACAGCTACACAAAATGCTTCTCTGACTACGGCTGACGCTTGCAACTTATGGAGGACACTACACAAGTAGCGTTCGGGGGTAAGTACAACTGCATCATCAATAGGCTTGGCTAGAATAAACATTTATGTTCGAGGACACACTTTACGCGGTTTACCATTTTTTTTCCATTCCTTGTATATTGTTTTCCTTTCGGGTATAAAATTTCACACAAAAAAGTAGAGCAAGAAATGAAAAAGTTTAGCAGTCCCTGCAATAATATTTCATACTCGGTTTCGTGCGCGTCGTCCATAGGCACACCTTATCATACAATGATTAGGCAGTCTACAAATCGGTGAAAGGGGGCATTTTAGAGTTTAAATCAAACGTGAATAAATTCAGATTCAAATTACTTCCCGTTTTGAGCGGATAAACTTATCAAAAGACAAGTTAGAAAGACTGCTTACTGCGTAAACTTTCGTTATGCCAACGTGTTTGTCGTACTCATGAGGCTCAATAAGAAATATTTCACCTCATGATATAGCTAACTATCACGCTCGAAAATGTAATTTTTCAATACTCAATTTTTCTAAAAAAGCGTTTGGAAAAAGATGACATTAAAGTCTTTCATAACATGTCACAATATTTATGACACCACCGTAAGTGAAATATGTGTAGATATTAAAGGATTACTGCGTTTAAAGGAAATGAAAGTGGTAAATAAGTTTTAAACCCGAGATTTATCATAATTGCAAACATTTCGGCTAGAGACTATCGTCACCTTTAGAATAGTGTACAAAAATACATACACAAAAGTTTAATATTTCCAACTCAACAGTCGAAAATAAAATGGACTAAGGTGCTAAATGTAATTATCTATTTACTTTTTCAAGAAGGTAAGAACTGAGACTACTTTCAAATAGACTCGAGCGTAAAAATGTGACTTCATAATTAGATTTACCGTATAGCAAATTAATTCGATGTTAAAGATGAAAACTGATAACTTTAAATCAAATTACTCCGTTGTTTAGAATCTTTACGGATATCAGAAAATGGGGTTTAAGTAATAAATGAGACTGTTGTGAACTTATGCCAGAATGTTTGCAAACTCAAGCGCGAAGAGTACAAGATTTACTTCCATTATATTCAGATGCACAACGAGCACACCTAAACTTGAAAATAAAAGTGCCTTGCTACCCGGTAGGAAATTTATCTATAAAACTGACAAACTTCCCAGACCGTTCAACAAAGAACAGAAATGACATCCATATGTAAGCAGTGCTTCAAGGGGCGTTAGCATCGCAGACACAAAATAATTGCAAGAAAATTGATAACAATTCAAGATTAAGTACACCTTCTGAGGTGAAACGAAAAAATTGCGAAAAGTGTGAATACTTCAGATATCAACGTCATGACGCAAATGATTCTAACAGACCATAGACAAAAACTGAAAAATGCTTTGGTTCAACTCCGAAAAACGATATTTTCCAAATGAACAGAGCGTTCGAGTTTGTCGGACATGTCGATTCAACTAGCTAAAAAATAAAAGTTTTTTAAATCTTGTGGTACTTCCAGAGTGAGTTTTAAGCTAACTTATATTTTGTTCAAGTAACCATAGAATAACTTGCATGAGATGAGTCACGAAGGAGCAAATAAATATAATCTGTGCAGCAGCAGTGAAACTCAAGTTTGAATGAAGCAAAGCTATCAGATAATCACCTAAGGTCATTTTCACATTTTTAGTGGAGGAATGGAAGTGATATATCTAGACGTATGGGATTTTATGTCAATTAATCTTTTCGTGGGCTAACGTACACGAAACTCAAGTACATCATAGCTCTTAACGGTCTAGCTAACCATGTGAAAAAGTATTGTTCTTTTCATGAAAACAGATTCATACACAACAAAAGTAAATATGATGCAAATCAACAGGATTGAATTGTTTTGGTAGAATAGTTTATGAATGTTAATTTATAAATTTTTAAAACATAATTAATCACAAACAAACTCTCTAACATTCTGGACTATTGTAGAACTAGAATCTTTGCGTGGTTCGGTGAACAACTGCTCGGTCAGTGTAACGCGGTCATATTTATGGCCAGTTTCAATTACTCTATCATTCAATTACACTGTCAACCAACAAATCATGTTCAATTGAATTAGAATGATGTTAGCAACTATAACATTCGAATACCGTAAAGAAATTGAATTGTTTGTGCGGAACAAAATTGAAAAATAGTTTTAGGAAAATATGCTACAAAAGTGATTGCAATTTCTTATGTTAAAATGTAACTCTCTTAACTTTAAATTGTTGATATAGAAGCATCAGAATAGTTGGGGAGAGTTATTAGAGGCCCATCCCTTCCTGAGTAACTACAGAGTGAAGATCAGACCATGGCGAAGATGGAACACAGCAGATGCGCTTGTAATTTCGGCGGTCTGGAAACTTGAGAACTGCGCTACTGCTCCCTGCAGGTCAGCTTATGACTTGTTAATGAGGGTCACTAGTGTATTACTGCAGGTTTTGGTTGCTATTACCATGATTGCCAACTCAGGTCCGCCATCATGCATGCAAGAAATGTCGATGTCTAGCAAAAGTTTAGCTTCATTAAGTAATAACTTTGTTCTCTCAAATTGAGTTGGTTGAAATAAACTGACTACGATGTTGCACTGAAGTGTTGTGAACAGCATACTATGTTCATTTTTTAGGAAATCACAACTCTTTGTCAGAATTGAGGCTTGAATTAAAATATTCATTTCCAGGTTTCATTTAATATTTTCTCATCTGGTCTTCATTTGGAAAACTTCATGTCAAAAACGAAAACTCTACGAAACAATTTTCGTCATGATTATTTAAGCTTTAGGTGTTATGATTTGAGCCAATGGTATTCATTGCGCGGCTCGCGATGACTCAATTAACGGCTCATGAAAAATTTGTAAATTAATCAAAATGTATAATTTATATAACATACGCTAACATGCAGTAGCTGCGGCTCTCTCAATCAATGCGTTTAACCGAAGTGGCTTTCTCTCAAAAATAAGTGAATAACACTGATTTAAGCTAAAACCCTTTTCCTAACTCTGTGAGATCTGTGGGTACAGTTTCTTTGGTTGCTTCCCTGTTCTGAGCGTCGAAATTCTCGGCCTGCATGCCACGGGGAGCTCGCCTGAAAACCCGGCGTACAGAATAACGAGAGTGGTGCGGTGGAACTAATTTTTTCACATTTCCTCCTTTTTTATTTATTCAAGCTTCACAAGGCAGTGCATAAATACTCAAACATTTAATTTGGAAATCCTTAACGATTTAAAAAGCCTAATAACATATAACAATGATGCCAAAAACAATAACTGCGTCATTTACTTGAATTGTAAATCATTTATCTTCCTAAGTGTCGCGTTACTGACTTTTTCGACAGCTAAATATAATATCGTACGTTGTTTCATGCGCAACGAAAGGTTACGTCGAGTTACGAAATGTTACACAGAACTACTGCTGAAGGTTAAATGTTACACAGAACTGCTGCTGAAGGTTAAATGTTACACAGAACTACTGCTGAAGGTTAATATTAAATTTAGTTTGAAGATGCATGAATTCTTGTAGTTCAGAAAATGCAGCTCCGGAGTAGCACATGCCAGTCGCAGACTTTGTAGTTTTTGTGCGCTTTTTCCATCAGCCGGTCTAAGATGCCACAGCGTCGCCTCATTGCTCTTCTTGCTCATATCAACCAGTGCTCATCAATCTCACCAAACATTTGTTTTTAATAGACCTCAAAAAGAGCGATATGGCGAGCACAATGGATTGTCTGAAGCTGAAGAAACTCCGGAAACCGCTGTCCGGCTTAGTTTTACTGATAGCGGCGTCCGCAGGCTTCTACGAAAAAAATGACGACGTGGACAAATTCGGAAAGAATCCGAGCGATGCGACGCTTCATGTAGACTTGGGTGGTCAGCCGAGGATGAACATTCTGCATTCTTCTTAAGTGCTGCACTGTACATTTGTCTTGGCCGTCATAGATTTTCTTTCCCACACAGGCTAAGTTTTACAGTTTTTCATTTCGATATGATAATCACGACTTCTGCACATGGCGGCAAACTCGGAGTTGAGTTATTAGGTCGACACATTCATTGTTCAGTCCCAGCTCCTGGTCTCGTAAAATGGGACAGGCTTGAAGGCAAAGATATCTGTTTCGTTCATTTGAATGACTCACCGCTTTGGTTTCAATCGGTGGGGTTGTAATAACACCTTATAATTAGCTGCACTATTGAATAGAGGGTTATAAAAACTGTAGTTTCACAGGAAATATCAAACACCGGCAATTCCCTTGTATCGAGCTGTAAAGTAACAGATGCTCAAAACTGCCTCAACCTCAACATGAAACTATATATTCTCAATTATTTTGACAAATAGGGGCCGTTTCTCAGATAAAGATTCATGTTTCAGTACTTGAATGCCTTTAATTCATGAGCTAAATGCACAGTTGTTGCTAAATGACCTGGCTCAGTGTTGTAGTTGTCGCGAAAGGACCCAATCTAACATGGGCTTACTTAAATTTTTAAATTTAAACTTTTTCGATTGAAATTTGACAGCGGTATGAAAAAGTAATGCAGCGGTTTGATTTTTCCCGAGCGGTAATCTTAAGAATGTTATTAATATCCCATATCACGTTCAAGTAAATCTTTGAGCATAACAAAATAAATGGATGAAAAAGAAAATGTATTCGCAGGACTTACTTTCCTTTCATTCGACATTCGCGGGAATTTTTTAAAAACGAAAAAGAGCGAGAAGCATGAAAATTTCGTTAAATAAATTGATGAAGTCACAACTAGGTGTAAAACAGGTCCCATCAATTCCGTCATTCTATAAAACATTTCGGAACCTAGCTCCATCCTGAGTCACTGACTTTGTGCGCTCAAAATTTATCGAAAAAAAAGAAAATGTCATTGCTTACGATTCATCAGTTCAATTTTGAAAACCGCTGCGAGTTGCTGAATATTTTAAAAGATCCATTTTCCTGATAGAGGAATTATTAGAACATCATGCGATAAAATATACCAAATATTGGACTGATAATGGGCTCAAAGGCAACGCATAAACTTCCGTTCACCACATGAGAATTTAAAGGCCTCTAGTTGATTAGATCCTGTTGAAGGGGATTCATTTATTTTAAGAACCTCTTCCAAAGCGAATTGACACGCGTGAAATGCTGAGTTTAAAACTCACTGCGTTTGTGTTCTAACCCTAAAGTTCATTAGCATTATGCACTGCTTCTTCATCGCTCTCGCAGAAATCAATCTATTTATGGCTTCATTCATGTGTTTCATACAATCGTAAGTTTTAACGCATTGATGCGATTGGGCGTTCCTGAACGAGAGAACGCTTTCCCATTATTCAAAACGGAAGCAAACACATGCATGCTTACAAAGCCTGATCGTTATTACCGAGTGTGAAAATATTGACTCAATCAGCGTGCATAAAAGAACTTGATGGAAGCTATTCGCTACTTTCTTTGTTTTTGAGTCGCTGGTGATGGCTCTTGCATTCTTTAGCAGCAGACAGATTAGGCCCATGGAAATAAGTAAGGGGGCTCACAGACGCTAGCTGCGAAATACTGAATAATTTCCGTGTAATGAAAAGTTATGTTAGTATTCACCATAATAATACTTATTTGATGAAATATATTATTCCCAGCATGCTTAAGGTAAATAAATTACATCTCGCAGCAAGTAAGATCATTGACATAAAAACAAATATCTCACTCACATGATAGAATTCAATCTCATGTGTTCGAGTGACATCACACGGAAACAACGGATTAATGAGACGGTCGTCCGACTTCTGCTTGGTAAATTTTGCAAGTGAAAAAGCCTAGGAACAAATTCTAATTTCAATATAAATGAGACACCGAAGACTATCATATAACACATTTATTTGTGAAAGGAACGTTTTGAGCGTTCGCTCATCATCAGCTACGAAAATATAGCATCGAGTCATCTGCAAAACAGTGGAATGAAAAGAATAGGAAATTGAAACCTGTGAAAGTAAATAAATAATATAAACAAAGTAAACTTTTTATTGGCCATGGACTACTAAAAAGAACTAAGTTGGGTATCCAAAAAATGAAAAAAAGGTGCTAAAATCCTTGTTTCGAAAGTTTTCACAGCCAAAGGCCTTAAATCTGCAGGTGTTAACGCGGTATTACACAAATTCGCATAATTTCGCTGCCAAAATGTTTCCAGTACGATTACTTCTTCCACAACACTCGGCAATCCTACATCCTAGAGTACTGGAAGTCATGTGCACACACTCCGATACACATAATGCACAACTGTATTTTTATGGAGCAAGGATTCCTACACCGTAGTAGGAAGATTATTTTTGAAACGAAGAATGAACCAATTTAGAACTGACTGACCAACATGATTCTAAAATTTCTTCCACTGCAATGTTTCCCATGCGGAGCCAAAACCTCTTTTTTTGTTTTATTTTTCCGACTGAGGACCAAAGCATGGAGCGCTGGTAATTCTTTGATTCGAAGGTACTCAACTGTTCAACTTTTTGTATAAAAATTTGAAAATTTGCAACTCTGTGAATATTGATGAAGAAGCCACTTTGGCATAGAAAGTAACGTATACACACATATATATGTACTGTTTATGTATGTGTATGTATATATGCACATGTGTATATGTATTTTTTCCCACTGAAATCTGATTTTATTTTCATTTTTTAAATTATTTCAATAAAATCTATCAAAATTAGTCATTAATTTCTAATGCTCATTTTATGTCATTTCATGCACTAAACTCAAACGAAACCACTTGCTCGCGGAGCTAAACTGTCATGAAACTGTAACGTAACAGTTTCAGAAGCTCATGCCAGAGAGGCTATCCTCACGAGGGAGGGGCATTCTATTCCGAGCGGTGATAAGTGAAGGTTGTGCACTTGCCTAGCCTGCCCTTCGGGCAAGCGAGGGCCTTATTAGTTAGGTCACATGATTAAGTGACGTTTTGATCCATTCTAATCACCAATCTGGAATCCAAGGGAAAGCTAAGTATTCATTAGACATGGGTCCATTAGTACCATTCTTATTGATTTATTCACGTGCGACTTACATTGAATATTCTTTTATGCTATCTCTCATTCGAGAGAGGTGGCACTCACGGTGGTGGCACTATAAATTAAAATTATCCAATATTATATTAAAATTAACATTATGATGAGGACATTGAAAAGTTTCATCTGACTTGATTAACAAAATATAAGAAAGTGGCAAGAAAAATCACGACTGCAATGGTGACAGCGGTGAGATTTTGAGCACATTTCAGTCGTTTAAATCTTTGATTTCACGATAATCACGCTCCGAAAATATCCCCATAACATCTGGTGTTGTCTCGATGGGAACCTCAAAAAGAGGCCACCATAACATCTCGTGTGGCAGCGGTGGGATCATAACTTAGCGCCACAACCAAATATGCATTGTAGGCATCGCGCATTTTTAGCGGTCTTTCCAGAGAGTACTTTTTAGCTCTAGTTTTGATCAACTTGACACAGACGTAGCAAAATGCAAACCGGATGCTTACAACATCTGGATGACATGCTTTATGAATGCAGACAGTAATGACTGATGACGATCGACTTGTGGCCGAGTGGTTAAGAACGCGCCCTTCACGGGAAAGTGTCGGCAGTTCGAATCCCGGCAGTGCCACCCGGTGATTCTCCCCGTTGGGAACAGGGAGAACTCAGCCACAACTTCCCACTCTATCTAGGTGTCAGAAATGGGTTCCGGCTTGACCAGAGGTAACCGCCATTGTACCCTGGTGTTAGTTATAAGACGTTTGAAAAACCAATGTACAAGATGAAATGTATCAGGCTTGATTGGAATAAAACATCCTTTTTTTTGTTTACACAGTGACAGCTAGAAGTGAACTGACCTGTTGAGCATACGTTCCCTGCATTTATACTGCCATATACAATGCGAGAATGTTCTAGAAGTTCGTGAAACGTGTGGAAAGAATAGTTTTAAAAGTTCTAGAGTCATCTAGAAAGCTCTTTAATTTTTTCACCGAATTAGTGTGTAATCTGTCAGGATTGCTGGGGATAATTGAAATTAGCCGATGATTATAGGCTAGTTTCAATACAGCGCTGGGCTATTGAGAAAAATCTAAGCTTAAAGAGAATAATCATTATATTCTTCGTTTTTTTAGATGAAAGGAAATAGAGAACAACATTAATTGACTAAAGATAGAAAAAAGTTAAAATTTTGTTAAACTGTGTGCTTAAGAACCGTGCATTTGGAAACTAATGAAATGAAAAGCAGGTTTAAAAAGTTCAATTTCAAAACTGTACACCCGTTATCCCGCCGTAGCTATATTCAGTAACTGTTAACGTTGCCCTTGAAACTCCTGTTCAAAATATTGTAGTATAACATATGTCAACGTCCAGAGTCAAACCTGTGCTTTTGTGCTTCCAATTTTTTATTTTTGAGAAGATATTGTACAAACTTGTTCATGAGGATTTGAACTTTTATGTTGGACTTAAATTTTTCCCTAGACAAACAACATGACTTTCGGTCAAAAATTGAAAGCGCCAGCGGTCCTGAATTATTTGCAATATATTTACCGTTCAGCATTGGTAAATAAATCTCATTCTGCGTGTCATGCTGACTTGTTGATAAGCAATTAATTTCGCAGATAACAGCACATTGTCCTCGACATTCCACTGTTATGGCGCTAGAGATGTTCACGTAAGATTTACACTCCTGAGTCGGACTATCATTAAGAATTTAAAGACGAAGAAAACAGCACGGATAGGTATCATATTTTAATAGAATTTATGGAACTGAATATAAAGTATCTGAATTAGTCAATTTTAAACGTTTCGGAGACCAGCTCCATCTTCAGTAAGTCTGAAAAAATAAAAACCAAAACTGGTAAATTCAAGTCAAAAGCAATCAGGGAAAAAAAAATAATAATAATAATAATAATAATCTACACAAAAATTTCTAAAGGATATGAACTATTTGCATTATTTAAAAGCGGCTTCTCTTTTGCAATTTGAAGAGATTCTAAAATGCGCAAATCTAACTCGTTAGGTGCAGAGCATAAAATAGAAAAATTGTCCTCGGAAATAGGGCTGCTACACTGTTCCGTATGAAGGCGGATTGATGAATGAGGAGGTTGAGCTAAAGGTCTCCCGGTACGAAAGCTAACTCCACGGTGCTGGGCGATCCTGACGTAAAAAGGCAGCGTCGTCATGCCGACGTAGCCAGACGTACACTGTACGCAACTAAATTTATATACCAGGGATGCTCGCATCCGCTTAGGAATCCTATCTTTGTACCGAAAGAAAGAGCCAATTCTCAATAGATTCACAGTAATCACATTTAATTTTACCGCAGGAAAGTGGTGTTCAAAAAGGTTTTCAATATCCCGCGACATCTTGCTCGTAAAATCACCAAAATATGGAAATACACAGTAGAGCTGTTGCACCGAATCAGCGACATCGTTAATACCAGAATATTTCTTGGCTAAAAATTTTTTAATATGAGCATGAACAATTGAGGAAGGGAACCCGTTTTTACAAAAAAATGAGACTAAAAAATTGAATTCAGCATGTAGATCCACAAAACTAGAACAAATGTTGTAGGCACGATTTAGTAAGGTTTTAATCGCATTAATTTTAAATCTATAGTTACAGTTGCTGTAGAAACTTATGCCCAATCCAGTAAAAGTAGCCTTACGAAAAACTGAAGAAGTGAAAACTTTACCTACTCGAGTAATTTTTGAGTCCAAAAAAGATAACGAACCATTATTCTCAATTTCGATTGTAAATTTTATTGATCTATGTTTCCCATTTAAATAGTCTCTGAACATTTGAGCATGACTTGGATCACGAAACAATAAAAACGTGTCATCAATGTAACGGCGATAAAATTCTGGTTTAAATTCCACAGGACAATCGGGCTGCCATTTTTGTTCCCAGTGACACATGAAAATAAAAAACAATTTTTTTTCCCCTGATTGCTTTTGACTTGAATTTACCAATTTTGGTTTTTATTTTTTCAGACTTACTGAAGATGGAGCTGGTCTCCGAAACGTTTAAAATTGACTAATTCAGATATTTTATACTCAGTTCCATAAATTCTATTAAAATATGATACCTATCCGTGTTGTTTTCTTCGTCTTTAAATTCTTAGAGATGTTCATTGTCAGGCTGAATGTCTTGAACATGAATCTCAGATTGCTGCTAACTGTTCATATATCAAAATTGTTTTAATGTTTTGTACATTTTCTGTACATTATGCTAGTTAACATCCGCAGTTAATTTTTTACGACGTAACAAGAAGGAAAAAATATAAAACTAACCATGCAATATAGGATTCCTTTTATTGCTCTCATGCATTGCTGTTGATTCAACGATAACACAGACAGCCTGCACTTATTAAACGGGGATTCTTTCATCGAAAACTATAATTGCTCTGAGATTAAAAAATTTACTTCATTTGAAACCTCAAAAACGTTACTGATATGAAAGAAAAACGGTGCTCCGCTTTTCACATTGTGAAATTAAAATTACTGAACATTTCCATTCATTCAAGAGCTTCAAACCCAAAACCGCGTCTGATATCCGGCGGCCCCGATCAGTTTCGCTAGTGGGAATAGGTGACATCATGCAATACTGATTTGCATTGTGTTCAAACCACAATTATGATGCTAAAAGAACCTGGGCCAAATTCTTGTCACGTACGAGACGTCAGGCCCTTTGTTAATGTACATTGACAAGGAAGGAAACCTGATCTCGGAGATGAGGAATGGCACTCCTCCATGGCACATGTATAATTAGTAGCAAAATGAGAAAAGAACACACAGCATATTCGGCAATGCTTTACAAAAATCCATTAAAATATTAAAATATTACTGGTACTCAGCGAGTGTGATGACAGCGACGTACATCTCCGCTATTTTCTTACGATACATCTCGGTCTCATCGAGATGACGTCCCTTTCCACTTAGATGAGAATTACACACTTGCATGTTTCGCAATTTATATTTTAGACAAGTAATTATACCCTAGTGTAAATAATGACGAATACATTCTTGATTCGATTTCGAAAGGCAACAAAATAATAACCACATTGGAACATGAATTATTGACGTTAAGCAAGGAATCCTAATGATTCACATGAGCAATGTCATTGATAATTATATATATATAATCAAATGCGGCCGGCCAACTTTTCTCCCCAATAACTGTTATAGGAGCTCGACTAAGGCACACAAGTGCCACGGCTTCTACAACACTTGTCATATTAAACATTTAATTCAATGGTGTACACAAAACAGACACGCTTCTACACTCTCCACGACACATTGCTTCTTACAAGTAGCGTATCTTCAGTCAAACTGTTCTTGTTTCGAACTTAGTTCATAAATTCACGGATGCTATTCCATGCTATGCTATGCTTTTCGGATGCTATTCCATGATAAGAAAGTTGGTTAAAACTCACGCAAGTGAGATGATACGTCTTGGTATTTAAGTTGTAAAGCCCGCCTCTCCCCAACCCGCTTGGAAATTTTTTACTTTATTGTTATTCCCTTGCATGTAAAACTGTACATATTTTTGCGCTTCACCGTGGCACGCACGACGGGGTTTGCCACTGAACTGCGTTCGTACAGCCCAAAGGTCTGACATGTGGGTTTGTATTTTAGCTCCTCGATGAAAGGACTTATTGGTCCTTCCTATGAAAGAACCAATATGAAAGGATGAAAGGACCTAATGGGGAGAGGCGGGCTTTACAACTCAAACACCGGGACGTATCTACATATTTTGGCGAAGCAATTCCCTATAGCCAAACTCTACGTTTCCCAATTTGTCTGTCCTGGTGCTTTCTTCGCCTCTCAAAATCTCAAACTCATTTCTGAAGAGCCGTTACTTCCAACTTTTTCTTGTGGTTTTCTTCCCGTGATTCATTGGGATACGTACGATACTCCTATCGTGAGACCCAAACAAGAGACTCATTTTCACCGGACCTCTTGGGCCTGGGCTGGCCAAACACAAGCCATTTGTTTCTGTTCACATATCCTTTCCCCTGCGCAAGCTCAGCACCGCGACTCTCTCAGCACTAACACAACTCTGCCATAAACACACTACACAAACGAACGTCACAAAAGCGCCGATACAAAAGCACATTCCTGGCATACATTATACGAGGTCGCCTGACACATTATACATGAGTGCCACCACAAATATCGACACAAACGAACTTTACACGAAAATATCATTACACAAAAAATATTTGCCATGATCTAATTATGAGGAATATCTTTTCTGCTAAGCAGTTTAACTATTAAGGTAATTGCAAAGAAGAACTTTAAAATCATTTTTATGAAACGTTTCAAGCCTCAGCTCATCATCAGTCATACTCTGTAACAACAAAAACACACGCGTTGAATAACAAAAAAAATACGAAAAATTAACAAAAATAATTCTTCAAGTATTCAAAATTGTTGCCTAAATAAAACAATGACATGACTTAAAAAACGGATGAATCTAAAAATCAAAATTTCGATGCCCAGCATCGTACACGCGAGTTAAAACGGGAAAAAAATAGTTTATAGGAGTACAACTAAAATGCAGAACGGTCATGAGGAAAACTAACTGGCTAACATAAAATCTTAACAAAGTGAGAGGTAGAAAGGAATGAGCGAGAGTGGAAGAAAGAGAGGAGAAAGGAAAGAAAAAGGAAAACAAAGAAACAGAGAAGAGGATGTTAGAAGAAGAAAAATAAAAATGCATTTCTTCCAGAGATTATTAAAAATTGAAACGAATGCGAATATTGCTGCACTACTAGGTCCCTATAATTTTCAAGAGGTAAGCACTTTGCATATCATTCAGGGCCGGTTTCAATTTGTGTATATACAGTGACTCTAACATGCGCAGCTCACCAGAATTTGAAGCCTAGTCTACAATTTTAAACTGAGCGTTACTGATAGTTTGTTCACAAGGACCTATACAATGCTGCCTTATATTGGAATGGGAAGGTGCTCCCAACGAGCACCAACGGGTACGATGGCTTCAACCGGCATGCTCTGCGGCTCTCATAAATAGTGCTCGGTGTGTTGATCCCACATACCGCGATGCACAATGCGCACAACTAAATTCATAAATGAGAGAAGATAGCAAATCCTTGGGTAGGTAATCTTTAAAGCGAAAGAGGGATCCAATAGTGAATTTGTTCAATAAAATTATGCGGAAACGAGTTGTAGGAATTGATTTGCCAAGCAAATTAGATAGTTCAGTTTTTAATTTTTCGGACAAATAGCCAAAATATGGTAAAACGCAATACACAATAGGTGAAATCTGTTCAGGCTCTCTAGGGCTGTAGATATTAGAAAGAAAAGTGTTAACCGATTTATAAAAGGCCACGACTGGAAAACCGTTAGAACAGAAGTAAGACTTGAGGAACTCAAATTCATGGTGAAGGTTACCATAGGTGGAACAAATCCTATAGGCTCTATTGATTAAAGTAAATAGGCTGTTTGCTTTAAAAGATCTGCAGCAGAAACTAAAAAAGCTGAGGCCTAAACCGGTAAAACTTTGTTGTCTAAAAACAGAGGTAAAAAATTTATTGTCCGCCCCATAAACTTTAACGTCAAGGAAATTAAGAGAATTTCCTTGTTCAATATCTACTGTAAACTTAATACTAGGATGTTGAACATTCAAATATTGCAGAAATAATTGCACATCAGTTTCACGTTTGAACAGAACAAAGGTGTCGTCTACATAACGCTTGTACGAGATAGGCTTAAAAGTGGAAGGACAGTTTTGGAGCCACAATTTTTCATTGAAACACATAAAAATGTTCGCAAAAGTTGGACCGAGTGGAAGGCCCATACCCAAGCCCTCAATTTGTTTGTAGACACTACCATTAAACAGAAAAAAGAATTAAACACACCAAGTTCCAAAAGATTCTTAAAATATTTTCGACTTAATCCTATGACTATAGAAGCTGGACTAGTGAATAGGGAACTGAGACAGATATTGATAGTCTCCGAAACGGAACATTGGTGAATAGGTTCTCAACATCGAAAGATGCCATGCAATACTCATTCGCATTTTCTATGCTTGTAATATACTTTACAAAGTCTCTTTCTTTCACTCTCGCTCATTCCTTTCTTTCTCTCACTTTGTTAAGATTTTATGTTAGCCAGTTAGTTTTCCTCATGACCGTTCCGCATTTTAGTTGTACTCCTATAAACTATTTTTTTCCCTGTTTTAACTCGCGTGTACGATGCTGGGCATTGAAATTTTGATTTTTAGATTCATCCGTTTTTTAAGTCATGTCATTGTTTTATTTCGGCACCAATTTTGAATACTTGAAGAATAATTTTTGTTAATTTTTCGTATTTTTATTCAACGCGTGTGTTTTTGTTGTTACAGAGTATGACTGATGATGAGCTGAGGCTTAAAACGTTTCATAAAAATGATTTTAAAGTTCTTCTTTGCAATTACCTTCATGATCTAATTATTCTTTACACATATTAGATGAAAACAAAAGTTTTTTTGTGTTCTATTCAAATAAAGTGCGACAAACTACCATCTTTCAAATGAAAATTAATTACTATCGGTATTCAGAAAAGTCTAGTAAGCCTCATTTCAGTGTTCAGTTCGCTCGTAAGGATAATATTTTCGAGTGCTTTCTTTTTCATGTATTTTAAAAGTAAAAAATCGCACTAACGAAAGGTAAAAGTCAAGTTCTTTATTATATGAAACATGTTGCAACATTCTTTCATATTTTATGAGACAATTCCACTTGTGCTGCATGCAGTTCCATCGCCTGCATGTATGCGGCGCTTTGGATCATGGCTCCTATTTTTCAAAGTACGATAAGGCAAGCCCAATGATGGCCGCCAATAATGCTGGTCCACGCGATATCCCAAGCTAGCCTTCAGCCTTGGTCTTGTGGTACATCAAGTGTTTTTTTCTCAGCTGAGTTTGATCCAAATGTAATTAATTGGCTGTCGACCATGGCCCATTGCATACTGAGAGCTATATTCTGTTGAGTTAAATTAAAAGAAATAACGATCCTACGTAATATAATTTATTTTACGAAATGATCTAATTGATACTAAACAATAGAATAATGACATAAGTAATAATTACAAAAGAACCTTTCGTGACGTCGGCGTTTGGCCTCCTTTCGCCAGGGCGACGCTGTTCGCTGCGAAGGCGGCGGGAAGTCGATGCGACGAAGCGGAACGTGAGCGGCCGTTAGCTTGAGGAATTCGACTTGTAGAGGCATCGGAGCTTGTACGATCGATTCAAACAAGTAGAGCGTCCTCCACTGTATGATCGTTTCTTACATGTTATGATTTTGATCAATACAATATTTCGGCATGCCTGTCGGGGATCAGGCCAAATCTTGGGCACCTCATTTCACCTGCAAACTCTGCAAAAGAACTCCGGAAGGTGAGAAAAACACAAATATATATATATAAATATATTTAAACAGTATCTACTATTTACTTTAACATATATTACACTGAGTTGAATGTATCTGCATTTTTATGCTTATGTTTTCATTCTGTTTTTTAAAGGTCGGTACAGAGGGGAAAACAGAGCTGTAAGATTTGCAATCCCCGAATTTGGAGAGAACCTACTGATCACTCAAGCAATTGCTTTTCTGTATGGCAGACCCTTCAAAACTTCGAGCAGGTAAAAATGCGCCTGCTCTCATATACCCTGACCTGTCATCCATTGCGCCAGTGCACACTGCTCTCAGCTCCCTGTACCCACTCCTGCTAAGAGAGAGCAGCAGTGTTTACAAAAGGAAAGTAGTTCAGAAGAACACAAAGACACTGATCCTGCGTTCAGAAACTCAACTGATGAGAGAAATCCATACTATACCAGCCAAGAAAACATCAATGACCTGATCCCTGATCAGAGATCTCGGCCTCACGAAGTTAAATGGCGAGCTTTTTAGGTTGAGACTCAAGCAGTGGAATTTGCTTGATGAGAGTGTGCATCGCTGTGGTGTGCACATATCAGGTCAGAGAAAGCGTCACCATCATTTTTCAATCTTTTTCACTCGTCAAGATAAGGAAGGAAGAACAACAACGCCAAATGGGTTCCATTGTTGGACCACAGAAAAATACTGTTTCCTTCACTCCACTTAAAACTGGGCCTTATGAAACAATTCGTCAGAGCTGTAGATAAGGAGTCCCCAGCTTTCAAGTACCTACAAGATTTCTCCCCATGTTGTCTGCAGCGAAAGATGAAGCCGGTGTCTTTGTGGTGTTCTCCCTCAGGCTGCTTTACGCTCCGGGCAGACTTAGAACACCTTAGACCATGAACACCTTAGCCCGAAGCTAATGCCTGAGGTACAAACGAACCCGGCAGGATAAGGAAAACACAACTGGAATAAAAGCCGTAGTATTGTGAGTATCGCCGACAATGATGGCACACAAAGGAATATTTACAGTGAGGTAGTACAGCACCCAGGGACGCCTTAGAGGGCCGACGGTTGTCGGAGAGTCGCAGGGTGAGTGGCGGTCAAGAGTAGACCGGTGTAGCTGTTGCTGGCCGAGGGTCTCTGACTAAGTAGTACTTGACGCTAGGTGGTAGCTGACTTGGGTCGAGGACGTAGTGTGGCGGCACGGTTGACAGTCGAGGCGGTGAGGGTGCGGCTGTAGGAGCGATGAGACTGGTATCGAACACTAAGGCGGCTGTGAGTCAACAGAACTGAGGGGGGGGGGNGGGGGGGGCGGTAACAACAGGAAAGGAAAGAAAAAAGAAAAGAGGAGATGAAAAAGGCCCGTTTAAGCGCATAATTAAGTGATCTTGTGCATCTTATCATATATATATGTTACTCTATATCTAACAAATGATAAAAGAGGGAGTACCCATCAAGGCTTTATATTCTAAAATTAATTCGTCTTCTTAATTTTGCCGCGTAAACTCTACACTATATTAATTCATTCGGCGGCAAGGGGCGACAAGAGCCATCGGTGCACAAAAATGATTCAGGTAAATCCTAGTGAAATTTTCTTGCCTAATTACAAGACCCTATGTAGACACACTATATACACTTACACCTGCATATACATATATATATATTACTATTATTATGAATATTATATTTAACATATTTTTTTTTTTTCATTTTTATTGATTGGTTTATTTTTTTTTTGTTTTTTTTCATATCTACAAATGTACACCTGTAAAACATATGTAAATTGTGGTTATTAATATTATCTTTTTTTTTTATTTATTCAATTTTTTTTTTTACCTCTACCTACAGTACCTACACTACACCCTATCATATGTATGTATACTCTAACACTTACGAGCTAGCCCTATCTACATTTTTTAATATTAGACCAGTTCTTAATCTGTTTACTATACAAGGTCTACACACAAACATCACCCAACGCCTACAAAAAGAGATAAAGTTTCTACCTATACTCTATCTTATTTACATGTATCCCTATGCTCTTACACACTCTAAATTACAATTCACATCTATTATACACCAAATTACATCTCTCTCATTTACCTATGAAATCTACATTTTAGGTTATTGATAATTCCCTACCTATTTACAATATTTATAATAGATCACCTGTGCATATCATGCTTTAAATACGCCTAAATTGAGTGCTGCCGATGTACACTGTACACTAGCGTACAAATATACAAATAAGCTGTTGAATACTTAGAATTGCAAGTAAGACAGGAAGTTTAGAACTTCCGTAATGGTTGCTTAAGTACTGAAAGATGAAAAGAAAAAACTGAACAAAGTGATTAAATAGATATCAGTGCAGCTGAAATGAGATGAAAAATGTCTGAGGTTTCGGCTTCCCACCCATGGGGGGAAGACCGTCCTACCGC
This sequence comes from Platorchestia sp. MABIK, assembly GCA_014220935.1. Classification (NCBI taxonomy): domain Eukaryota; kingdom Metazoa; phylum Arthropoda; class Malacostraca; order Amphipoda; family Talitridae; genus Platorchestia; species Platorchestia sp. MABIK. Next base: position 92,043 of record JACJUY010004826.1, read on the forward strand.
TCGCCAAAATTCCAGAAAAACAAATAATGAATAAGTGTAATTGAAGTGATTTTGGTCTTCCCCCACGTCTTCCTAAAAGGCTAGGAGTGTTGCCTTATAAATTAGATGTAACTGATAAAGTTGTTGGTTCATGTATATTTTGGAGGGGGAGGGGGGGCCATTGCAAGTAGTTTTGAGCTTTTAAATCTGGAATGTTGTTTGGGGATGAGCTCCGGAGGAGAACTAAAGTGTGCACACAGATCAGGTTCACATTGTTGCATGTTCTGACAAATCTTATTTGCATGCTCATGTAGCAGTATATTGATGGGAGGGACATTCAGTTGGTTGTGCAGGTATGCGGATGGTATTGCTTCTATTAGACTTGTGCCGGTGATGAATCTGAGGGCTTTATTTTGAACTTTTTGTAGTTTGGATATTGATGATGTCGATGCTGTGTGTAGGGGTATGACTGGGTAAATTAGTGCTGATCTCACGAAGGCCATATATAACTTTAGTTTGGTTTCTGTAGATAGGTGAGTGAAGCGGTAAATTTTTCCGAGATTTTTGTAAGCTATTGCTTGTCTAATGGAGGCTTGTGATGATATGCCTTGTGTGTTGATGTTCAATCCCAGGACTTTCCCTTTGTTTGTGTACGGTATTACTTTGTTGCTTATCTTTATTTCGAATGTTTTCCTTCTATTAATGGGGATAGTAGCAAATTTACTGCTGTTGGTTATTATCTTCCATTTCTTTTCGAACGAATTTATCTGTTCTATTGCTCTTTTGGTTGTGGCTGTTGCGTATCTTGGTGAATATTTTCCGGCTGCGATCTGAGTAATGTCATCTGCAAAACAAATGATGTCTGTTTTAGGTAGCGGTGGTGGTAAATCGTGAGTATAAAAGCTGAAGAGTGTAGGGGACAAACATGCTCCTTGGGGTACACCTGTGCACAATGTGAATCGCGGCCCAATGTAATTTGCTATTCTTATTGAAGCGGATTTGTTATTGAGGTAATTGTTCAGAGTCCGGAGGAATAAGGGGTGAAGATTGATTTGTGATAGTTTGAAAATTAGTCCAGAGTGCCATACCTCATCAAATGCTTTTTTGACATCCCTTAAGCATACGTCTATTGTGAATTTCTGGGCTAATTTGATGGAGATTGTTTCATGTAGGGTTGCTAAAGCTGTATGTGTGCCTCTGTTGCATCTGAATCCATGTTGTCTGCTATTGAAATGGTTATGAATTGTGAAGAAATTTGTCAACCTTTTATTCAAAATTTTATCTAGTAATTTGCCATGTACATCCAGAAGAGAAATTGGTCTGTAATTTTGGACTGATTTTGGGGATGAGTTTGGTCTAGGGAGGAAAATCATTTTGGCATGTTTTAGGTTGTCCGGGAAATAGCCTGCTGATATACACATGTTAAAAATGTAAATCAGAAAGTGGATCATGTTTTTCGGTAGGCTTTTAGTTGTAAAGTTGTTATTTCTGTTGTCCCTGGCGCTTTCTGTTTGAACGGTCGCAGGGCCTGTA
>JACJUY010004826.1:99785-110232 GCA_014220935.1 Platorchestia sp. MABIK
AACTCATTATATAACCTTCAAGTGAATTTGTCGATTCGTTCATCCAATTTAACACGCCAATACCATCGAGCGCTGCGGCCGAACGACTTTTCTCATTAGGCAAAGAAATTTTGAGACCAGGACGTGCTCGGCTTTTAAACAAACATTTTGAAATGTTAACATTTTTGAAAGGCAACGTTGATCGTCATTACAGCACATTGACATTGTCACATTGAGATCATGAACCAGTATTAAATCTTAACAGAGGCACAACAAAAAGCAGAGGAATATCATATATTACAAGAGCATATGCATGGTTTTTCTTTATCTGTCATAAAAGCTGTACAAATGTTTTGCACTTTCCTGTTTTCTAATTTTTTTGCTATTTATACGGAACTCCTATGAAAATATAGCTACTAGCTTAGTACCTTTCCAACATTATTATTAGAAAATGAAATTCATTTTATTTTTCATGTTGTATTTACAAATGAAACGTTTCTTTCTTTCCAAATTTTTTTCGATATACATACGGAACTCCTATGAAAATTTTGCTACTAGCTAGGTACCTTTTCAACCTTATTATAATTAGAAAATGAAATTCATTTTGTTGTTCATGCTTTATTTATAAATGAAACGTTCCTTTCAGCATCTTGATATTTCATTCAAAATCAAGATACTGAAAGATCGTCCACACATTTACTCGATCTATTAATTTATTTAGTAAAACAATGCACTATTTTGAATATCTTAATAATAATTTTATACATAATAATATGCTGTATACGTAAAATTAATTGAACTTTATCTAATTCAAATTATATTTAATAATTAAAAAGTTGCGTTTGCGAGTTGCGGTAGCGATCGCAACTTTCAAAGTTATTATTTATTTCAAAGTTGCTGTTGCGGTTGCGTCGCAACTTTATTTGTGGTGTTGCGGTGGCGGTTGCGCTGCAACATTTTCAAAGTTGCGTGCCCAACACTGGCAATGAGGAAAGGCCAGTTCATATCAGCACAGGCGTAAAAAAGCCGTCTTACACGTTCAAAACGGTAACTCAGCAAAGTCAGAAAAACCTATAAAGTGGGTATGCTTAAATTTTTCCCTTACAAAAAACTTCGAACAAGATCAAAAAATTAACGAGCAAAATAAAAGGTGGCTATTAACAGATCTTCCTAAATACCCAGGGTGACGCACATCAAATTTGTGGCTACTGTGATGGTTTTGGGAGTTGTGAGGAGTGAAGGTCATTTCATGCCATCTTACATCATTCCACATAGTCTTATTGTAAATGTTGCTGGGTACACTTATGTTCTAAAAACTGTTGTCAAAATAACGCATTCAATGGAAGGCTATACGTATTTCAGCAAAACTCAGCACTTTCTCACAAAGCCATAGTAATCCGAGACTAAATATAAGAGAATTTTTACGATCATATTATCTCTAACATGCTGTCCCCAATTACTCCATATTTAAATCTTACGAACTATTACGTATGGAGCGTCGTTAAAAAGGAGACTGCTTTACTGGCGGCCGCCTATGTCCATGCGGCCTTCAGTCTGAATGAATAAGGACCACTTAATTTCAGCTTGTCAAAAGTTTCGGTCAGACTAAAAACAGACATTGGTGTCAAATGGGATTGCATTGAATAATTTGAAAAAGTAGTATCATCAACGATACTTGTTTAAATTTAATTTAAATATATATATATATGTTGCTATAATTTTGTCCTCAATTAAACATGCTAAAAATGTCTTAAAATAGCCCTCGAACCTTACATATTTGCCCTACTTTTCATGGGCTGTTCCAAGCTTTCTGCTCAGGCAGGGAAGTAATTTTGATAGCTCACCATTAAATCCCTATCATGGAAATTAGGAAAACGTTGAATACTGAATTTTACACCTCAATTTTTTGAGACTGATTTTTTGTCTCGCGCCTCGCTTTGCGTTGAGTTGAATATGAATGTGCTTTGATGCCGCCGAATGATTGAACCCCTATTTTATTCTTCATATTTATTTTCATTTTTCAAAGTTCTTGTATAATGAGCGAAAACTTGTTCCCATATTTTTCAAAAAAAAACAATAAACATATCCAGAATTCTTTGAACATTTCCTCAAAGGCTTGGCTCTTCACTGGAATATTTTCCTTATTCATGTCGGCAAAATTATTTGTTGCCATAAGCATGCACGTGCAAGCGTTATTAGCTATAGATAACGATGAAATTTGTTTTCATATAGTTCAAAGAAATTAAATACCCCAGCTGCTAATACTGATGAATTTCTTTTTGTTTTCATTTGTTTCGAACGTGAAATTTTCCGCAGATAATGAGACGCAAGGGGTGATGTTCACTTCTCTAAACACCGTCAATAATTTTTCATATTGAATGTTGGTGCATTTTATGATGTACAGAAATAAACTTTTCGTAGACAGTCAACCCCTCCAATGATCTGCAAGTAAGAATGTCTAATGATTGGGCTACTCAATCATTGCGGATTTTGGTTGATCATTTGTACTTTTTGCTTGAATTGGTTTGCTAACTTTGGGAGCTCAAATCATTTCACAATAAAGAATACGTTGTCAATGAATTGCATTTACTGGGCTTATTTTTTCTTTCTATAGTAGAACAAAACAGCAAAGAGTAAATAATTAATTATGGGGTTTGGACTGAATTTGAATGAAAGTACTTGATTCAACTACGTGGTCCGAAAAAAACATAAACTTCGCCCATGTTTTATTGCCTTCGTTCGAGCAGAGCAGACTGGTGCACTGTTTGGTTTCAAAATGAATCAAAAGATGAAAGACGTAATAAGACTTCAAAGCGATCTTATCATTACCAAATTAATTAAATATTTACGTCTTTTTCTAACATTAGTTTCGAGACAAGTTACTCCTTTAAACGTGAAATTACACCCGTCTATTTCTGCATAATTAATATGGGAAAATAGATTTTCTACATGAGCTATATATTAATTGCGGAATTGATCTCAACAGGATATGTTAAAATAAAATGCCATCATTTCTAACTGCACAAGTGAGATAATTTTAAGTAATTCCCTACCTTATTGAAGGATTTACGTAATTTGTCAAATTTTACTGAGAGACATTTTTAAAGGATCGTAGATGTACTAATATTTACTTGAATACTCAACAGATAACCATTATGGGACACATCTTTTCCGTATTTGAATGCATACTCTAGACCACCTGTAACCTTTTGTGTCAGATTGTTTATACTACTTGTTTTCCCTTCTAGAACTAGTTGATAATCATTGCTATTATAAAACATGAAATAATAAGTTTTGAAAAAACAATTTTTTCACAAATGTTCCAAAGAGAAAGTGAGAAATATTCTACATGAAATAGAAATTTGTACCAGATTGTGCTAATGGGAAAAATACCGTGCAATCAATCAAAAACACCGTGTGGGAAAAATATTATAAGTTAAGCCTAGAAGAACCATTAACAGCTCCTTACGCTTTAGTGAAAGTTGCATCAACAGGAGCTTGAAGAGAAAAGTTCAATTGTCCTTTATCTTATTCTCGTGAACAATGTGTTATTTGGTCTTACAGTATTACTGCAAGCATAGTGTGGACGTTGTGTATTTTATAACCCAAAGTGAAAACGAGTTTGATGAGCTTTTTCTCCATTTTACCTGTGGTGTCAAATGAGGCCGCGTTATCCACATCCCGTAAGAGAATCAGTTCTTCGATTTGCGTAACTGTGCGGAAGATCTTTTGTCCGATAGGTACTCAGAAGCGGACAGGAAATTTCGCACTGCAATGAATGAGTTAGGTCGAAGCTAACATCAGATAGAATATCAAATCATTTAATGAAGTTGACGTCTATGTAATAGCATTATTGGTTGATTACTTGCGTTTCTTCTGTTCATTAATCAATTTAAAAGCTAAGGTTCTACACAACGGAATACCCCGCGTGAAAGCAACAAAACAGAGGTGCTTTATTTCTCCGAAGCCAAGTAATTGAATCTTGTATCGAGTCCCAGCTCAAAACTGCTATTTTTTCAAAGAGAATATGCTTGAGTCAATTAAAGAATTTGTTTATTAGCTAGAGTATTTAAGTATAATTTCATGCATATTTTCTAAGAAAATACATTCTTTTGAGAGCTGGTGACACGAAAAAAAATAATACACGAGCTCTTGTACATGACTCAATAAATTAAATTGTTTGATAATCTCCATAATGCTCAATAAACCAATAAATTCTTAGTTAGTTCGAATTTGAACATAAAAATTATTCACTTTTTGAAATGGATTACTAAATTTCAATATACCTAAATTTCTCTGAGTAAACAGTAACTTTCTATCATCATAAAGTGTAGTGTATCCACTCATCCCTTTGTGCCGTTGTAACTGCAAATTCATTCCCATATAGTGACAGGATATGTATAAGTAATACTATAAATGATTTTAAAAGTTTATGAATTTAGATACAAATGAATAAAATTTGTAAAATGTGGTGTCAGAATACAACACAGACGACAGATAATGAAAACATAAATAACCTCAAACAATTTTTGTTGTACTAGAGATTTTCGAAACAAAGAAACACAGTCACGATTCATCTAAAAACCATTATAATAAATTCCAGTGTGAGGCATTGCTTACAGACTTGCACGAAAAACACATGGTGTGGTTATTTTAACTGCAGGCATTTGGGTTAAAAGTACTTTTCTCGCACGATAATCTTTTATTCATCACAAATTTACGATGCTCTACAATCTGAACTCAAATGATGGAAAAAAGTTCAATTGTTGATAAAGATATGTTATTGAATGAAGTGCTGCTAATACGAGATTTGAGACTGTGTGTCCAGTTCATTTCAAAACTTTTTTCATGAATACGTTAAATATTCCAGCCAAAAGCCTACGGGATTTTTTTACCCTTTTTCATTTTGCGATAGATTTACAATCAGTAATAATATACATTTTATTTCAGACAATATAAAATAAGAGTACTAAGCCAAGATGTGGGAAATCGAAACTAAGACAAAATTGTTACAAGTCAATTGTTACAGGCACCACTCGCGACGCAATAATTCTCGCGATGGAGGCATCAGTACATTCATATCTAAGCACATAGACTCATGACTTATAGCAAGTGCAACTATGAATCAGGGTCATATAGTCACTATTCGTAGAACTGACTAGAAATGGTAAACGAATTATGCTTGGAACGGTATATAGGCCTCCAACAGCTTGTCATGTATCTTTCCTGAATTAGCTCAATCGTATCATGTCGCAGTTGATTAAGTCTTTATACTATGACATAATAATCTGCGGTAACTTCAATTATGATTTGCTGAAACATGAAAGCTGTGAACCAATCTCAAATTTTCTAAATGTTTTTTAGTCTAAATCTTTCCTTCCGACTATCACAAAGCCTACACGGATATCTTCAGAATCTGCTACGCTGCTCGACAATCTTTATGACAGATAAAACTGATTTTCACACTGGAATCATTACTTCTGACTTATATGATCATTTTCCAGTCTTTCTTACTAAAAAAAGTGTCTATGTCACTTGAACGAAGCCACGGGCTAAAACTTACTCACATAGTATAGTAAATGAACCAAATTTGGGAGAAATGCGCACCGTTCTAGAAGAACTAATGTAAACATTGCACATCTCTAAACAAAACAGCAATGCACCGAACATTAATGACGCAATAGTAAACTTGACTGAAACTATAATGACTGCATACAATCAGTGTTGTCCAATTGTAACTAGTACAATTACACCGAAAAATAGACACAAGCCCTGGATAACTGAAGACATCGTGATAAATTTAAAGAAACGTCAAGCGTACCTAGCCCTCCTTTGTTCAGAAATTTCCGTTATTTAGAGTTAAAAATAATTTAGGACGAATGTGAGTTCGAAATGAGAATCTTTCGTGATTTTTCTTGCTTTGAAAGAATCACTTGAATTTATTAAGTCAGAGCGCTATTCTTTCGCTAACACCTAAGGCTCAAAGAGCAACCCTGGCCACTGCAACTGGCCCCGATCCGAATAAAAACGATGTGAACTGCAGAGATGCTTCACGCATGAGCATCAGTCTCCCACCAACAAATTATCTCATCAACGCAATTTTACGCCATTCAGCTTGTTTTCTCAAAGCACAACGTTATGTAATTCTCACCGTGACCTGTGAGATCATGTGTTCGTCGATGAAGCTAAGCAACGTGAAGATGGTCTGCTAAAAGAGCAGCCGGCCCGCGGGAGGATAGAGGCAGGGCGGCGACGCTTCGGGGGAGCGTTTGTTTCTCGCAAGCGATGAAGAACTGACACAGGACTACCTTCTCGTCACTACGGAGACCCAAGGATCGGATTACTGTTATGGTGGGTTGAAATGGCTGATAGCGCTATGTCTAGTCAACCTGTTCAGTAATTCTCAACTACTTAATAAAGTAGAAGATCGATCACTCTGGCCTAATAAATAAATGAGAAGATCACGAAGGGTTCTCGCCCACTTGAGCGATGTAAGCTATTTAGCCACCTGTATGCTATTTATCCACCTTAATGCTATTTAGCCCTCTGTATGCTATTTAGCCACCTGTATGCTATTTATCCACCTTAATGCTATTTAGCCACCTGTATGCTATTTAGCCACCTGTATGCTATTTATCCACCTTAATGCTATGTAGCCACCTGTATGCTATTTAGCCCCCTGTATGCTATTTATCCACCTTAATGCTATTTAGCCACCTGTATGCTAGTTATCCACCTTAATGCTATTTAGCCACCTGTATGCTATTTATCCAACTTAATGCTATTTAGCCCTCTGTATGCTATTTATCCACATGTATGCTATTTAGCCCCCTGTATGCTATTTATCCACCTTAATGCTATTTAGCCCTCTGTATGCTATTTATCCACCTGTGTGCTATTTATCCACCTTAATGCTATTTAGCCACCTGTATGCTATTTAGCCACCTGTATGCTATCTAGCCACCAGTATGCTTTTAAGCCAACTGTATGCTATTTAGCCACCTGTNGATGCTGTGTGTAGGGGTATGACTGGGTAAATTAGTGCTGATCTTACGAAGGCCATATATAACTTTAGTTTGGTTTCTGTAGATAGGTGAGTGAAATGGTAAATTTTTCCGAGATTTTTGTAAGCTATTGCTTGTCTAATGGAGGCTTGTGATGATATGCCTTGTGTGTTTATGTTCAATCCCAGGACTTTCCCTTTGTTTGTGTACGGTATTACTTTGTTGTTTATCTTTATTTCGAATGTTTTCCTTCTATTGATAGGGAAAATAGCAAATTTACTGCTGTTGGTTAATATCTTGGTGAATATTTTCCGGCTGCGATCTGAGTAATGTCATCTGCAAAACAAATGTAGTCTGTTTTTGGTAGCGGTGGTGGTAAATCGTGAGTATAAAAGCTGAAGAGTGTAGGGGACAAACATGCTCCTTGGGATACACCTGTGCACAATGTAAATCGCGGCCCTATGTAATTTGCTATTCTTATTGAAGCGGATCTGTTATTGAGGTAATTGTTCAGAGTCTGGAGGAATAAGGGGTGAAGATTGATTTGTGATAGTTTTCTTCAATACTACGCTTATCATGCACTCTCCTACAATAAACACTGAGAACCAATACTATACAAAGCCGACTTGGGTAACTACTGTGCGTGAACACAGACCTGAATCTCGACTAAGTCACGCACAAATTTCCCAGCAGAAAATTTTTTTCATTCGTTCAGTCGCACAAAAGTGTAAAGGTGTCATTATGAGCAGTACCGCTGCATGGCACGTAATGAACACGCTACCCGCGAGTCTCAGTGACACATCTGCGATGCAGAAACGGATATTACACACACATGCTCTCAATGTTCCATCGGATTAAAGAAATGTCCGCTAGTTTATTTTATATAAAACAAAAAACAAAAAAATATCAGTCTAGTTTTACATGCTTTCTGGATGGTTGAAATAATTAAATGGTTTAATTTAATTGGAAATAGTCTGAATTTTAATTATATTAAATTTCATTTCTGAAATAAATCCTCATATCCTAAAAATATGATGAACATTTGATAATTGTATGAGTGATGTTACATGGAATGCGTTTTTTCAGTGAGGCATTCATGACACTTCATAGATGTTTTAAGCATCGCTTCCATGAAATCTAAATTGATTTACATGACTTCAAAAATGTATCAATTCTTTTCCGTCACTTCTTAAATGAAATTTCTAGCCATCATTCGGCATTCAAATTCATCAAACTGCGTAATAAGAGCGCTGGTGGGCAGCATGTGTTGTTGATGTCGTCTGCATGGTATTGATCTTGTGCTCGAAATATTTCTGTCTGTGTTACTTATGATTTTGCCGGCTTTATTTCTGGGCATGAACATAGGAATATAGGGACGTTGCTGCTTGCCTATTGCAAATATTAACACATTTTTGTTCCTCACGTAAGATTGAAAATCGTACCTACAACTTGCCTCCTAATATTGCAAATCCATTTGGAGAAAATATGGAAATTTTTTTTAAGTCAATACCAAAGTTATTACTTTTCATTTGACTTGATAATTATTTATAGTTACTGAATAAATTACTAACATAACTGCATGCAATAATGCTTTTTTAACTGATAATGTGCGTGACATGAACAGGACACGTGACATGCACAGGACACGTGACACGCTCAGGACACACAACGAATCAGTTTCTCAAGTATTGAGCCAATATTTCCGTTAAAGTGTGAGGTGCAAATTTGCCCTTGCGGATCCGAGTGAACTTCATTACCGGAAGCCAAGGCCGCTCCTGCGCCCGTCTCGCTGCCTCTGATCTTCGCCTCTCTCTGTCTTGCTTGACCCAGCGCCGTCCAGCATCTCCGAATGACGCTTCCCAATACATATGTTCAAGTCACTTCTCGCCTTTATTTCGCCCACGACGCCGTACTTCTGCTGTACAATTCCGAGTTTCAACAAACCTCGAAACGTTCACTTATGTACGTGTAGGAATAATTTTACATTAGTTATCCCTCGAAAAACGTAATCAAATATTAAATTGAAAGTCATTAGCATTTACAGCAGGGATTTTGATTAAATTGGAACTTCGATGCTTACAAATGTTAAACAATTTAAATTTTGGCTGCCTGATGCCTCAGATGATGTTATGGGTAATAGCGTCCAAAGGTATGTGATGCATGAGATGGCAATGTACGCGTGAGAATATGGGAAGGTATACGATAGGACTTGCGAGCGTCACCTTAAGACACCTCTGTGAATGATTATTTATGGCATCTGAAGCATTCGTAAAATTTGGATTTTTTTTTGTTTTTCATAGAGCTAATGATTTCAGGGCTTAATATCTCGTTTTCTAAACATGACTGCTAACGATGTGCTGTGTAGGAGCTCCGTAGCTAAGGAATGTTACGTCGTCAACGAACGAAACAAACGCGTAATTTTAGTCCTCATGCCTCCATTTCACGTAGATGTTGAACAGTTCATGCACTCCTTTCCTGTCAATTGAATCTTGACAATTGGCGTAGTGTCCTTACTGTACTGAAAGAAATTTTGGCCTCTCTAAGTGTTGCATGGCTGTTCAGGTGTCGCATAGATAGCCAGAACGTCTCAAAAAGAGAGTAGATGTCTCATCGGAAGTGCGACCCCTCGATGAGCGCGAAGTGTCTCAAAATGCTGCCTATCTTTTATTGGCGATGATAATGTAATAGCTTAGTCACCCCTCAAAATTGATTTTAGTTAAATAAGTGTTCAGTAAATGTAAAGCGGAGCAAATTAAATTTTTGCCATGCGTATAACTTCTCTTAGAGAGTGTGAAGATGGTCTCTTGAGGGGAAGTTTACGCTTAATCGCTACTGCTCTGAGCTGAACGAGATGTGTAGCTGGTGGGATGATAAGGTCTTACTGTTGGAGATGAGTGTAGTTCCTGGCGCAGCTCTTCGGCGGTAAGACAAAGTATTGATGTCACCGGCAGCAGCTATCGCTAAGCTCAAGAATACGTAAGCGTATCCAAGTTTCTTCATGGTGCTGGATGCGTCAACCTTATTTGGCAGTGCAATGTTACAGCTTAATATCCGTGGAGTTTGGTGTTAGACATCAGTTGTAAATGCATCATACTCGAGCCCAAGTGTCTCATTGATGAGACATTGAAGCACTTTTAGCGAGACACTAGAGCATCTCTAAATCGGGTCTGGAGACACTGAGATGCATCCTAATCTTGAGTGTCTCATTAATGATGCATCTGCGTGTCTCGGTTTTGGGACAAACGTCAGATGCCCCTGGGTGTTTCAAAATAGGGCTATTATTTCTTTCAGTGTGCTTTCAGTTCTACACTGCCCTGCCACTGACACGAACTGCGAGTAAACTCGCTTCAATAATCTCACACATGTGAGAGACGTTATGTACGAGAACTTTCTCGTCTGAGCGATGTTGACGCTCTCCTTGTGATGTCTCACTGGTGCCTTTCTTGGTATCATTAGTGCAACAT
>JACJUY010004827.1:15772-36464 GCA_014220935.1 Platorchestia sp. MABIK
TCTTTCCGCCATATTATAGCTATTCCTGAATTTCCTCTTCGAACTCCTTTGCCTGTAGATCTACCCTGATTTTTTTTCCCATTCTTGCTCAACACAAGTTGCGTTGTCGTTAGACAACGGTTCCTCCTTCCAAACTAAACCTTTTTTTGGATACGAGGTAAGCGCAGGCAGCGTACGGCTTCCTACTGAAAAGAGTAGCAACCACTGCTGACCGCGCCTGTCCTCAGTGTTCCCGTGACCTGAAACGTTTCATGAACATGTTTACTATTTTTTTTCTCCTATGATACCTTTCCTTGCCACCAAAGCTCTTCTATTAACCGAACTATTTCGCAACCACCCCAGCAGCTAAAACAGCTGACATGGACCAAGGCTGCAGAGCAATCTTGTAGCGATCTACAACAGGCTCCTGCCAAGTGTCCTATATACCCTCCGTTTCCCTTCGTTTCTAGCTCCCTGGCTATAACTATCTCAGTATCCCTTAACGCTCCGCTACTGGCCAGGGTAGTGATGTGGTGCCTAGTAAAATTCTACATAAATTCTAATTATTTTTTATTAAAACTAAAGTGTCGGTTGAGATTCAAAACTTCAATTTTATAAACATCAAAAAATAACGTATTACACGAGCGCCTAACGCATTGATATGCTGACGGCTTTTTGGCAACATCCAGCCAAGGCCGATCGGTAAGCTGTAGACACCAGCTATTTCGCTACCAGCACTGGTACGATGTAGACGTACTGTGTTCTCCTCGATACAACCGTCTGGGTCTACCCAGCTACCCCTTTTACCGTAATATCGTACTCACGACTAAAATAAAACGAAACCGGTGAACACTCTTATTGTCCTGTTTTACTTATAGTAACTTTAAACAAGAAAAGGGGATAACGAACACCTTCCCCAAAGAAATACGGTCCTAAACGAATTTTGATTGAGTGGCGAGAAAATGTTAGCCAAAAGTGATTTAAGAAAAAAGAGAGCACAAACACAAACATTTAAAACGAATAAACAAACGTACAAGCAGAAAGGAATTTCAGAGGGTATTCATCATACGATGAATGAGATGACTTATTTATAAATCCTTAGACTAGATAGCAGAAATGCTTCAAATACTACTGGAGAACGCTTTGAAGAGATCAAGCAGAAGTAGAAGAGTTAAATTTTTCTGGTCTATATCATTGTATATATTTTATTTAATGCTAGAGTGTGATATATTGTGGAAGCCAAAATAAACACAAAATTTCATAACAAAGAATGCAAAATTTACCAGTCTAATAAATTTGAGCGCTCTGTTGATTAAATAAACAGATCATAGAAGTTAGAACCAAATTTTTTAGTTCGTTTTGCTTGGGCTGAGTTTAATTGGTTCGCCCTAATACTGTATTTTGAAAGCCGTTTAGATTTTCTGATTATTACTTTTTGAAGTATTTCAGACAAGACTGATAAGAAACATATCAGCCTAGAGGTTGTTCCTTTAATGTCTTAAGCATTTTTAGGTTAAGGTGTTTTAAAAACCAGTGTCTCGACATTTCATGTTTGTACTTTATTGGAAATAAATGTTTTACTTTCTTTCTTTCTTTCTTGATAAAAGGTTGATAATGGAATCCTTTTGCTGATAAGAAAGTGTGTGGTAGCCATAAACGTATTTTTAAGTGGATCATTGCTACTGTACTAAAAAGCGGTCTTGAATTTACTGTAGGATTCATTCCAAAGCTGAACTGCCTTTTCAGCGTGCACCATCATAATTATAACCCACTCATTTCTCGTCAAATAATTGGATTCGATGTCCATTTATGACTTGTACCGAGAGGTAAAGTAACATATAGATTTTCAGCCGCGGGCTCACTTAGTATTGATTAAAACATTTTATCAAATTATACAAATTAATTTAGATACTTCATGATGTCGGAAGTGATTCATCTATGCCAAGTCATTAACATAACAAACCTGGCTTTTCATGTTTTAATTTCTGCTCATTTTCCTCTGATTCGAATAACACTTATGGTGTTATCCCTAACAGTAGGCGTGGAGAGCCAAATATTTAAGCATTAATTTCTTGTTTCTTGTTTGACACGTCAAACCTAACACTTTTTGTCCTGTTCAAACTCTCCTCTGTATTTACTCCAGCTCTCATCATGGGGCAAATATTTACTCTGTGAGTGTCTCTTATGATATCCAAACTTATCTAGTGATCAAATAAACAATGTTCATAATATCTGAAGCAAAAGTACATTTAAATTAAGAGCGTTAAATGAGCTATAGAAAAAATTATGACACATCAAGATGAAGATTGATTTGTTTAGTATTGAAGTCGATATTGGGATCTTCTAATAAAAAAATTTTAACTCTGATGCTAACGTTTTACGTGATCGAGAATATTTATTGATCATAAATACGCGTAGACATCATAATTATATGAGAGTTTCTAAAATGCTCACATTCGTCCTCTGCTGACGGTTCGAGTCATTGCAGACGAAGGCAAAGGCCAAACCAGAATTGCGTTCTCGTACACAAAACAAAATGAATGGGAAACAGATATCTCTCCGAGGCGTCCTATATTTTCGTTATTCGTTTCTTCAATATTTAAAGTTCTTCGTTTTCAATCATGTATGATAATATCAGAAGCTTAAGAAAATGGTGAGAAGATTTTAGAAAAAAAAAAAAATTCTGGCTAGATACAGTTGCATTAACTGAGACATGGGTAACCAATGAAATTAACTGAGACATGGGTAACCAATGAAACAGACTTCTATAATATTGAGGTATATGATAAACAATCCGATACCAAAACTCGTATATTAAAAGCATTTAAGGGGCTTTCACACGATCAGTTTTTCTGTCAGTCACACTCACACTCACGGACTGTGGTCAAAACACTCGCGTGCGTTCACACGTACGTTCTCGTGACTGAAGTGGCGAGCCACTGGCAGGCTCGGTGGTAGTTTACAATGTATTATCAGGATAGGTTCGCCGTGTCCAAAGCAAGCTTATTCATCGGTTTTGCGGTTAAAAAGAGGAATAAGCTCCTCAAATAGATATTGGGTGAATGAATGGCTAGCTAAACATCCACAAAATGGGAGTTATAACCGGATTTGCAGGGAGTGAAGGCTAAATGACGAGATTTCGTTCACTAAATATTTGTACATTTCTTTTTCCTTGTCGCTGCATTTGTAAAATTTGGTTACACTAAATCTAACAAATACTACAACTAATCCAACTGTAATAATCTTCTTTATAATAATTTAAAGACCAGGTAATATTTTCAGCCCGTTCTATACAGTTTTACATGTACCAGCGTGTAGTAGTACAGCTCGTAAATTGAACATTTTTCTTTCAGAATTATTTTCGTTCTTTTCCTAGCAACACAGTAAATATTTAAAAAACTGAAATCTGGCGCACATTTGTTAGAACTGTATGATTGAATGCACGCGTAAATCTGGCATTCGCAAGCAAATATTTTAAAATATAATAAGCTTCTCAAATTACTGAGGGATAATATCTAATAATTCATGTGAATGTGACAGCAGTACGGGTAAACTAATAAACGTTTAGATTTATTTCACGAAACATTTGCATGCTGAAATTAAATGTTAAGGAGAATTCATGTAAAAAGTTGTTTGTGTTATTTTGAAAATGCCGGATAAATCGTTGAAATCGCATATACGGCCTAATATTGAATCTTTTGATTCTAAAAAACAAAATAATGTGCCTTTGCTGTATTTCTTGAGTGAATATTAAATAAGATTGAAAATGTAAATGACCCTGACGCTGCAACAGGACGAATGCGTTGTGATATGTTTGTAACAAATTAACCATTGTTTACTGCATAATTATGAATACCGAAAAAGTACGCACCTTTGAACTAGGTGCTACCCCCAGGAAAATAAGAGATTTCTTAGAAGCAAATGCTCTAAAAATTTTCCTAAACCATCTTCGAAATGTATTAATTTTTTTCTCCAAGCCATTCTCATTAAACTAACACTGTGTTGCTTCATTAACATATTTGAGCGACTTGCTTCTTATGTCTTTGCTCTTGTATTCGTTGCTTTGCACTTTCTACAAAGAAGGCTGCTCATGAAAATAGCTAATTTATTATTGAGACCAGGCAAAGACCATTTGACACGGGAGAGCGATCGCAGACATCCTCACTAGACGCCGGGTGGGCAGACACCATGGAGGCAGACACTAATGACACGCAAACAGGAGCAACGCGACAGTCAAGCCAAGCCGTCAATGAGTGCCGAATAGAGAGCGAAGAGAGCACGCATGCCCAAATATGGTGTTGAAGAGCTGTGACTGTGAGTGTGACTGACAGAAAAACTGATCGTGTGAAAGCCCCTTTACATTCACATCAAATTCTTCTCTGCACAGAAATATCGGTCTCCAATGATTTTCATGTTTCAATAAAATTATCCCTGAAACTGCTTGAGTAGATGTTATTAGGTAAGTGGCATGTTAATTGCTGATATCAGCGCGACTGCTACAGTGATCCAAAAAAGATGAAAGCGGATTTGTATGGTAGGAAATGCGTTGCGTTGAAAGTTGAAACTTGAAACACATTCTACTGCTAAGTTATGCGAAAGAAAAAAAATGAAAAAGCCAATGAAAATAATAGAAGCAATACAGTTCATGTATTTTGAAATTGATTGCTCATTGAGATGATGTCCTTTAACAAACTATCTAAGCTCGAAAAGAACAGGGCGCTTATAAAAATCAATTCATGGTATCATTGAGTGATGAAAAACATTAATTTGTTCGAAAGGAGCTTGACTTTTGTCTGCCTTATAAATGTAACTTGGCAAAACTTGAGTAATGGCTTGCATCTGAAAAATCACCCAAAGTTTATGAGGCGCATTCAATTTTAGTTTTAGATGAAACATTTTGCTAGATGAAAATCGATCTTCAAAGAAGATATATCATGTATTAGTACTGATCTATCAAAATCTGTAGATACCATCAATAAAGTAAAAATACCTCGCATGAAGCTCTAAAAATTACTTTATCGAACGCTCATTTCACCATATTTACTTTACGGAACAGAAACATGGGACGGAACTGATGAAAAACAATCTGTCTATTGCACTCCAAAAAGAGTCATTGGTGCGTTGAGTATAAGTACAATACCAACACAAATGATTCATTTAAAAGTTTTAAAATACTTAAGCTTTTGGATCTCTACAAGCTCTCTATACGTAATTCCATGTATAAAACGTTAACTTATGAGGGCGATACAGACCTTAAACAATTATTATCTCCACAAACTGGCCATTATGATCACCTCACCCAGAATAGATATAAATAATAAATCCAGATTATTTATAAGCATGGTCTCGACAAAGTATCCACTTCATTGGACCTAAGATTGAAATTCAATTCCAGCTGAAATCCGAAAAAAATCATAAAAAGCTTTCAAGACGAATCTTCAATCATAATTATTATTAAAGTATTGACGACATTATGTAGTAGAGTCAAATCTTTTTTGCTATATGATTCAAATTGATATGGTATTTACCTCGTTTAATAAAATGGATCGTAAGTCTTTTCTTGAATGTATCGTTTTCTTTTGGTACATTTTATTTAGTGTTGCAAACTTAGGCATCAAATTCAGTGCAAACCCATTTGCTGACCAGTGTAGTGTGGGTGCGACTAGATTGAGTGTACGAAGTTAAATATAACTATACACCTTGTAATAGAGTTGATGATAACATGCACTAGAAGTCGCTGAAATTATTCAGGGTACGAGTAACTATATTCAAATGTGTCCATTGTTATAACCTTAAGAAAATAATCTACTAGATTTATCACTTTTGATAATAAATAGTTTAGATTGTTTAAATTTGCAAAATTCGTCCAACAACCGGCAATATAGAATTGTGTCACCGGCTTTATGTGGGAGATTTTTATCTGAAATCAAACTTAGTGAACAGTTTACAACTCGATGCGTTGAAATTATTATTCAGTCACGATGTCACTGTTGAATCATCGAATGATATACACTTGACTTTGAAAAATTTACAAATCAAACGAATTAGGCGGTGCGGAACATAATATTATTTTGTAGTTTATGACAGACGCAATCATAAAACTTACCATCGGACTAACTTCGTTCATCTCTCCCGGCCATTACAACGCAAGATTTTCAATGCACTCGAGGCTGGACATTTTGTAGCCTGGGCCTCTAAACTAAGCACAAATCTTAATTGTTTTGCACCGAACATCGCTCGGCAGGCGCGACAACATCGGTTTCCAAGAACCAAGGAGACCACCCACAGCTAGCGACTGGATCCAGTAATCTCCAGCGACGATAACTTTCGATGAAATTATTTCAATGCGAGCAATAGTGATGAAAACACATCACTTTCCATGCTGAACATTTTCAGTGAGGTACTTGCCAATGTACTTCATGAATGTTTTTATTCGTAAACTAGAGGGAATACAATTTCAAGACCAAACAAGACAATGGTGAAGCAATTGGAACAGACAAATGATGTTTGCAAAAAATGCATGCTGACAGTCTAAGCTTTTGCGTCTTAAATGAAACTAGCACAACGGGGTTATCGATTCTCCTCTATTGACCTTCCTCTTGACCTGATTTTTAGCTTCTGATGCGGAAACATCCACTGTGCGATTAATCTATCAGAGTTTTGTTCTGTCAGTTCCAAATGTAAAAGATTCCAAATTAGAATAGCGTCATTTGAAATGAACTCGCCAAAAGCCTCCATGGTGAACGTACGTATTAGTTTCAAATTGATCATTGAAATAAAGTTCTAGCGATGGTCAAATCAAAGACTTCAATCCATTAGATTTAAGTTTGAAAAGTGCATGTTGAAGTTATTTTCCTCATACCTCTTAAACGAGCATAAACTTTAGTGAAAAGTTAACTGTGTCACTGAACTTTTCACAGCGGTTTCAATACAAAATCTGTTTAAAATAGGAAATATATTCAATATGTGGGGCAAATGAACTTCGAATTTATGAAGGAATCACAAGAACTACATCTGACACAGACTCTGAGTTTGCATTCACTGCCAAGTATCTTCTTCATTGAAGTGTTTCTTTGAGATAATTTATTCCAGAGTGTAAGACTTGAAAGCCTAAGTTCTTCAGCAAAAAATCACCAACTCCAAGAAAGATATTTCCAACACTTTTTGAATAGCTTGCACTGTAATATTTCTGGGGCATTCGCTCAGTTTTGAATATTAGCATGCAGTTGGGTAATTTACACATGCTCGAAGTAAACGTCTACTGCATCTATTTCTTTACTTAGGTTTTCAATGTAAACATAACATTTTTCGAGTCTATTAAGCAAAAAAATAACGACCAGTTTACCAAATTCCCGTGGAGGTTACTGGAATGATGCATGGCTTCAAACGAGTAATCACAATACAATATTTTCATAAGAAGTTAGGCTCAGAAAATGTGCAAAGGTCTTGCACTACTAGAGCAAAATTTCTTAATTAAGGAACTGAAAAAACGATAGCTCGTTGTTAATGCTCTGTTCATGTTGACTGTACACATGTCCTTGACACTTTGTTGCTGTGTCCCTCTGTATAACATGGGAAAAATCAACAAGAAAACATTTTAACTAGCAAAAATGACAATTTTTCAGGAGTACATTTAAACGCTAGGTGAATTCTATGAGCCTAAATTAATGAGAGTTCAATGCGATCATCGAAATGTTAGAGTGATAAACGTGTTCTTATTGAAGACGCAAAATTTTGTTCAAGTTCTCAGAAACATTATGGTTAAAGAAATTCAAATGGATTTAAATACTGTATGATGCGCAAATATACATATATATGTATATATATATATATATATATATATATATATATAAATATAAACACATATAAGCTTTCGTGTTCTTGTAATAGCAGTTGACTAAAATTCGTGAGATTTTCACCATTCTTTTTATGTTTTGCCGTATTTTATGAACCGTGTTTTTAGAGTGCTTAGTTAAAACCAAACCACTAAAATAAGTGGGGTTCAAGCAATGTCATGACGACTTAGTCATGTATTAAATGAAGAAAAAAAAATGAAATCTAATGATTTTGCGATATTCTTCAATAAGGAAAATATCTCAGTTATGCTGAATAAATAACACTTCATTAATTCGAACGCCACACTCCACACACCATTTAAGACATATAAGACCGGCAAAATATATTAACATTTCATCATAAGAATTAACATGGGCTGAAATAAGTCTTGAAAAATATCACTGCTTATACGACAACTTGAAAAAATATTGACCTTGCAAAATACTTACACTTTCTGAGCTTCACATAAGTTACAGCATCTCCCTCAAACCCGTGATCAGACAAGAAAACATGTCCGGAGTCTAGCTTTATTTCCAAAACTTGATGCGAACGCTCGCAGACTGCAATTTCGGCCATCTTATATGAAAAATTACAGGACACTGTCACCCACGACATGATGACTGTCTATCCCTGCTCTATCTCCGTCAGAAAAAGGCGATTCCTACGTATAATTTATTGAGAAGTTTCCGAGAACTTGAGACTGCGTTGCAGAACAATGCAGCTACGTAGCGACACGTTTTTGCACTGTCTTGGAACTGATACCCAAGTGGAGTCTTATTTCTGTTCTTTGATCGGATTAACAGTAGAATATATCGCATTGCATTGTCAATTGCATCAGCAACAGTGTGTTAATAAAAATTATTTTACGATGTCAATAAATATTTTCGTTACATTTTTGCCCCTGAGAGGTAGGCGTATAAGAAGACTGAAGGAGCGACAATACTACTGATAAATATTTTCTATGTTAAGTTTTTGGTTCATCTCATGTTGAAAAAATATAAAGGCTATTCTAAACTGTGAAGCAGCCTGAATGTAACGAACATATTAGGCTCATTCACTCGTAGGTGATTCATCTCATTCGTCGTTCACGCCTCGGATTTCTTCTCAGGCTACACCATCGTGGTCAGCCGCAACGTCGCACTCGCATCCCGTGGCCGAACACCGAAGTTGACTCTGACAATAATGTCTCAGTCAAGAGCTGGCCAGTGTGGAAGTAGGGGTTAGCTATTCAGGCAGAAAATGCGTGGTGTTACGACGCGCTAGCTGTGAAACAAATGTAATTTGCGTGGTTACCATTAATATCTGAAATTACAACTGAGTTTTGGTAATATCAAATTGCGCTCAATGTGTTGAGAATATGAGCTTTAACATTTCTCCCTTAACTTTAATTTTCAAGAGTTTTATCAACAGATTCCAGAATCTTATAAAACTTATCTCAGTTAATTACGTCAAAGTGATTTTGAAAATTTATGGTTTAGTTAGTCCTTTGAGAGAAATTATCTTTTGTTACCAAGTCTGACTGTTAGAAAATAATGTTGAAACTGAACTGTGTTCATGTTGTAAATCAATCGTGAAAACAAAAAATTTCACACTTTTATTCGCGCAAAATTGTTAGCTGTGGCTTGACCAAACTGTAGATAGCAAATATTGATCTAATTTACGCTTGCTGAGATGATTCATTTACTGGGCATCTACATCCATCAATCAACCGCTTCTTAAATAGGCACAGCATGAAATATTCCTAATTATTAAGTTGATTTGTAGCGGAAATATGCTATATTGCATTCCAACTGTTATAACAATACACCACACACCGACAGCTTGAAGGCGAAAAATTTTAACTCAGATGAAATACAGTTTTAAGTGTTACCCGCTGGTTTATGCTTTTGGTTTTTATCTGCTCTTAACGAGGATGCTGTACATCATCACCAAGGTCGCCCATCGGCTCACGGTCCCTTCCTCCTGATCTAAGAACTTCCTCGGTACCCAAATGCTGTACTTTGAGTCTTGCTCGTCGGGAAGTTACCGACTCGTAGCCCCAATATAAGATTTATAATAACCCTCTATAATTTCAATAGAAAGATGCATGACTGCTGTTCATGTCTTCCAAAGTTTCTAAGTTCAATTATTGTGCATTTATAGAAAGTCCTATTTTAACAATACGATTAGGGGATCAGTTAGGATTATTGATTGTGTTTTATACTGTTACTGTGATTTTCCTTTCCGTGTATCTATGATTCTCGGAATGAACCACGCTATCAAAATTGTATTGAGTGATACGTCGTACAGAAAAGTATTGTCAGGTAGTTTTAGCTATTCAAGCCTTTCTTTAAGTTTTAAACTGCAAAAATGAATTGTAAGGTCATAAAATCCAGCGCTATGTTTGAAGTAACATGTACATTATGTTGTATTTTGCCCAAGATATGTTGAACACTTTAATGGAAACTTGAGACGGTGTTTTTTTTTCATAATGAACTTTAGGCGGTGGTTATTTACATAATGAACTAGAGACAATGGTTCTTTTCATACTGAACTTCAGACGATGGTTCTTTACATAATGAATTTGAGACGGTGGTTCTTTTCAAAATGAAATTCAGACGGTGGCTTTTTTAAAATGAACTTCAGACGGTGTCTCTTTTCATAATGGTGCCGTCAGTGTGCCCCACCTTTTTTAGCTGGATTTCGGCAAAAAAGTCGCGAGTTTTTGTGTGGAGACGCGCGAGTCAGGCGCAAGGCATGGGAGAGCTAGGCGGACGCTAGCGATGCCTGAGATATAGCAGGCCATGACGCTAGACACCGGCCCAGTCATCTGTCCGGCTGCTTCAAGTGCAAGGAATTACCTGCGTGAAAATCAAACCGCCTCGAGAAGTCATTTTTTTAGGATCTTAATCTGATTGCTGATTGAGAGGAATATGTAAGCTTTGCAAGTGTTAAAAAATGAATGTAGATGATGCAAAATTGCCTGCCTGCCTGAAAATAAAACAAAGACTCTTAAAATCATTTTTTATCTTTATCTGATTGCTGATTGAGAGTAATATGTGAATGTTCAAAATGTAGATGAAGCAATATCATTTCTCCCATTTTTCAGCAACTTGTATATTTTGAGTCATGCGTCATTGCATTGCTCATAAATATTTTGGGGCTGAAGACGATCACTGGAAATTGATCAGTGATACTTGCGTTCATTTCATTTTAATGCGCGATGAATGTCATTAGATAGTTGTTTACTACCTCAAATTCTTGTCAGTGACATCGCTCTGTTTCAGATCCTATCACCTTACACCCAATCGCAATATTTATTGCCTTAATTCAGGTATTTATTTCCTCAGCTAAGTCTTCCCAAAAACAAGAATTCATCTGCATTAGTGCATCTTACCGGAGTTTCACTCCGGCGAGCTTATCCAGGCCATTACTCTCAAGAGGATATAACTATTGTCTCTATGAGAATTAGAACTCTCAGAGGGGAAATGTGAGGTCCCGAGCTGAGAGTTAGGCCTGGTAGGCCTTCTTTTTGTTGGTATAAAATGTTTTACGTCGTGTTAAGGACCATCTTTTTTCAGTTCACTGCTTTCCTGTTTTTCAGCACCTACTACTTTTTCAACTTTTGGTTTCGTAAACATTTTTCTCAAATTACTGTTTCTATGCACCTTGTGTAAAGATTCCGCGTTCCCTTAGCTCCATACTAATGGTGCTTTTCTCCTTCCCCTCTTTGGAACGCCTTGGTTGGTGTTAGAGAGGCTTAAACTAACATCTAATCTATCCAGCGAAGCTTCGAACGTTCTTGTATATTAATGGTAAAAGAATAAGAAAAACTAAATACAAGATTCTAGTACAAATTCTTAAAGAGATTCACATTCAAGCAAATTGATCTTATAGGGATTCACCGTACATCGTTTCTTAAATATTTGTAGTTAGAGAGTGTAACTTATCAGTATTTTTGTATAGTCCGGAGAATTTATGTACCTAGAAGCTGTTTTTGACTCAGACACAAGCTATTTTTCAATTCCTTTTTTCCCTAATTAAACTGGCTGGCCTACTTTTTAACACAGGTAAATTTTGTGCGGTAAAATTCCGCGTATTTTATTTAAAGTTGAAAATTTAGACTATGAAACTTATTTTATGAGAGAGTTAGCACTATAAACATCCTCTTTAATACTTTAATTCCGGCTGCACCCATGTTGAAAAGTCTATTGATTGAACTACCTCAGCTGATAGGACCGGTTATACTTGTACATGCCAGCGGAGATAAGATTAACGATGATAATTTACCCACAGCGTCACTACTCGTTCTGTGTTCGAATTTCAGAGCGTTTCCTTGCTTACGCATGATTTTCTAACTAGTCTGTGGGCTCATTTTCTTTCTCGTTAATCAAGGGAACTCTCATGACCAATGATCTATTCTGGGTGCGTGGGAGCGTTCAGGAGCTGCTTACAGTATGACGCTCGTTCTCGGTAAACATTAATGAAGCCGTCGTGAGGCAATCAGCCAAAGAGGGTTTAATTTTCGGAAATAATATGAACGTAGGTTAGACAATGTACTAAAAAATTAGATCGAATGATATCACGCCCCGTTATAATTTGATTTAGTGCTGGAAAATTATAAAATTGTCTGGTGAAAACCTGCGTCGGACAAAAATAATTTTATTCACTGAATAATGATACAGGTTACTGAACTTAGGTTCCGATCTACGTGTACAAAGTCTTTCCTTGTGTCATCTAGGTAATATTTAAACAGTGTGACTGCAGTGTCTCGGAAACTGGGAAGGAACTGGTCAGCTAAACAATGAATTCCAGTAAGCGAAGACAAGGATCAAGCACAAATATTTGAATTAAAGTAATGCGATTGCCGCGCGCTTTGCGAATTTGAATGGTCAAAGGTAGGGCAATGGTTATGCCCTACCTTTAGTAATTTTATTTTGTGAGTATAAATGAATTAAGGGTCACATATGTTTCTTAATCATTTTAAATTGAAAGGTGCATTTTTAAATAATATTATCAATGCATTCAAACCAAAAGACATCAACCATAGCAAAGTTGAAAACTCGGAGCACGAAACGAGAAATTTGACAGATTTGCAAACGAAAACATTTTATTTTCGACGTTCAGAATCGAGCGATGAACGAAAAAAAAATCCCTAGGTGGCCTTGCCCTGTATCAATAATACAGAAGGTGCTCAAGTTTCCGGCCGAAGTACGTAGCTGTGAGCTCGCTCGTCTCAGTGACGCAAGCCGTTCCCCGCTTCTGAGAACGTGCCGGCGTTCACAGCTGTCTTGAGATATGCTTCCGCTCACCGGGAATGAGACTTTGCCGTGACTTGCGCTGCAGCTGCTCTCTGCGTGTAATCTTGTACTTGGTTCCGTAGCAATTGTGCCACCGTTAATTATCTTGGCAACTGCGGTGTAAAGGTGATCGCTAATGACGGAACTCGGCAGTATGTAACCGCTTATTGTCCTGGCAGTTGCGGTGTTGAAGAAATTGTGAATGTTAGTTATTACAGCTACCATGCTGTTGGAAAAATGTGCGATCGATGTGTTGGAGTGATGGATGCTCCTATATTACACTCCTAACGGTGTAATAAACAACAGTGGTAATTACGCTGGTGAACGATTGCACGATCGTCAATTATCGAACAGATAACTCTGCTGAATGAATATGCGAATGTTTATGAAAGGGAAAACTACTCTGTTGATGAATTTATAAGTTTTTAATTCCGATAAAATTACTTTGTAAGAAAAATATACGATTGCTATTAGTGAAGAGATGAGTCTGTTGAGGGAATGTATGATTGATATGATTGTTCAGAAAGTTCTGTTGAGGGAATGTATGATTGATAATATCGTACAGAAAAATATGTTGAGGGAATATACGATTGTTATAACTGTAGAGACAACTCGAATGAATGTACGTGTCATAAACACCGCAACAACGGGGCTTGTTTTAGATTTGAGAGCCCAGGGATGCGGTGCTGACGGTAAAAAAATATTTATGAAACAAAATAACAGCAATTGATCGCTGAAACTCTTCCGGTAACTTGATTGTTGGTGCGGCGAACGAAACGTATGCTATGTATGTAACGCTGATTTTTCTTGCAACTTTAATGTGCAATTTGAAGGTTATCGACGAGGTATTTTTTCTTCGACCACGTTATGAGTATAAAATTACATGAACTTATAGTGAACGATTTAGCAATCTCGCCAATGCAGTCCTGCTCTGGTTTTTAAATAAATACGGTTTAGGTATCGACATATATAGTTGATACGCTTGGCCCAAATATTCTATTTATTATTTTGTTCAAATTTACTATGTTCATCGAATTTTTTTTGCTCAGCGTAATGCTATAATCTGTTGTGTAGTTGTACTCAATCCTGAATATTTAATTAACATGAACTACGGCCGTATATGCTATGCCATTTGTGATCAAACTTCCATCGAAGTTGAGAGAAATGGTCGAAAACTGTTACTTGCACGGAAAAGGAATGAAAATTGCGAATAAGGAGTAGAGCAAATATGCAAAAGAACATTTTTGTCAAACGCCGATACATCTTTGGCCACCACATGTAATCAATGTACTCATTGAAGCCTTCTAAATATTATTGTAAAATTTGAATATTTTGCTGAAGTTCTCTCTGTAACGCTAGTGCACTTAATAATCATGCTGTACTTATCATTTCAAGTCTTCCTTAAGCAGGCATAAATCAAGGTTATCTTTACATACGCAGTAATATAGGGCTGCTCATGTACATCAACATTGTGATCTAACGGTGTATTGCACACCCATAGTAACCGAGGTATAGCTCTCTCTCTCATTTACATCGTATCGATTTACTTCAGTCCTGAGTCAATCAAAATTGAGTTAAGAACTTCCCAAAATTTGCCAATTATTGTTTCATCTCGGGAGATGTTCATCATGAACTCGGATTTTGATTTCATTCCCTAATGTTTGCTGTAGCTGAAAAGTATCCTTCCCTGAAACAAAGAGCTAATTTTTATGGGAGCGTGGCACTTGGGTATTTCCCGCAAGAGGCGAGTGCGGCTGCACCTTCGTGTGCGTTACGCCCTGTTATTGGGCCGCTGGCTGGGCGGTGGATCTGCGCTGCTTCATCGTGCAGCAAAAGAAGCAGCCTTCACAAAAGTTGAGTCCATCCAATAGTCTCTTCTAGCTGGTCACTTACATGATTTCCAAAATTGGAAAGCTAGAATTTTTTGGGAGAGTTCGATAAGACTGTTACTTAAATGGTTAGTAGAATGATTTGTGCAAGTACAAATTCTCTCGAGAGCGCGAGGAAAAAAATTTCTGTAGGAAATTTGTATTGATTGAAAATTGTCCCTTCAAAATCTGTTCAATATCAATTTAATCTGTCTATTGCATCCTTCCGATATCGCATAGGAAGCAACTATTTTAGCAGAACACACAAGTTCCTGTATTTCGCACGAAAAGAGATGGATCTTGGATTCAATCATAATACTTCGCGCTACTTAGTTCATACTTAGCCCTACATACCATGTGTTTGCAATTGTGATTCACAAAAGGAAAACAGGATTGAAAAATGAACTAAGAATAAAATCGAGTTACTGAAATGAAATATTTATGTTCCAAGATATTTCAAATCAAACATGTCAAAACAATTACTATGTAAATGTAAATCGAATCCATAAAAACAACTCCTATTTTTCGTAATGCTGCTGCGAATCCAACGTAACGAAGTTACTGCAATGAGAAGGCTCAAACGGCGCACCCTTTTCCGTTGTCAGTTGCAGAAATCTGAAAGTAGCTGTGAGCAAAACGCCCCTCGCGAGTGCAGGATCTGTTTCTCCTCCTCACTTGTTTGACCTGCCCAGCACTGTTGCCTCACTGACTCATCGTCTCTGGGGAGGTCGGGCGGAAAAATTTGCGATGCATTCCTGTGTTAGGATGTCCTACGTATCGCAAATGCATTTTGCTGTTCTACGAGAGCAGTGCGCGCAAGTAGCTTGTTAATCTTCCCTTACTTTTTAAGTGTTCTTTGCCTTGAATCTCTGAATAGGTGTTATCATAGTACTTCTATCTCAGTAAGAACATTTTATGTCATTCAGGAACACGGCAATCTGTGCGTCACAGCAGTCGATCCTTTAGTTATACGACTTCTTATGCGAACCTCCACTAGCACGGATAAAAATTTGTTACAGTTATTTCTCGTTATTCGTGATCAAAATCAAGCATCGTTTTAGCTAAACAACTGTGACCAACGTTTATCTGAAAATTTTCTGAATAAGTTGGGGCTTACATAAGATGATGTCATAATCGGAGACCGACTGTATATCATTTGGTGCATTTCACTTCGTCCACACCCAGCTCAGGTGGCCGTGACGTGCGGCGAAAAGCATTTGACAACTCGTACGAGCCCGCCCTGTAGGATTGATCGGGTCTTTATAGGTAATAGGTGTGTCTGTTCAGATATGTGTGAATTTATGAGAGAAAGTGCAACAGTATTGCGACGTTCGCAAACAGTGGCTGGGGAATTATATTTGTCCAGGCGAGATACGTGGTAGAAGAAACGCGCAAAAAAAATGAACGCTTGAAAATAATGTAAATAATTTAGTTCTAAGTTAGTAGTTAATAGTTCAATAGTTAATAGTTTAGTTAACATAT
The DNA here is from genome assembly GCA_014220935.1 of Platorchestia sp. MABIK. Lineage (NCBI taxonomy): Eukaryota > Metazoa > Arthropoda > Malacostraca > Amphipoda > Talitridae > Platorchestia > Platorchestia sp. MABIK. Next base: position 32,217 of record JACJUY010004827.1, read on the forward strand.
AAGTTCTTTTTTTTATTTATTAATTATCAGTAATTTTTCGTTAGATTAAGTCAGTGCAACTAAACTTCATTTTACGAAATATTTTCAAAATTGGTCATTTCTGCATGTTTTAGAATTAGTTGTGATATTGTGTTATTAATTCAATTTTAACCTTTTGATATGCTGTATCACATTTCAAATTTGAGAAAAATTTATTCGAATCGTTTATCAAAAGGGGTTAGGACAGTTTGGTTGAATTTTAACTTCGTTTCCTATTCCATCAAAATTATTTAGTCTTATTGAGATGAAGATTAATAAAAATGACGGAGTCAATATAAACTAAACCTGAAAACTCCAGCAGGCTTTTTTTTAAATTCCACGGTAATCAAAATCATAGTCGATTACCCATTTTGATTTCCCATGCTAAATTTTTGTCAAAATTTCAACTTATTCCAGTGCCGAAGTCAATCACATAAAAAACTGTCGACGTATCAACCATAATTCACCACAGATACAGATAAAATGCCAATGGTCACGAATTGAGTTTCGGGCACGCCACGAAACTGAAAACTCACGAACTTAATATTCGTGATGCATATTTTATGCATTACAAATTGCAAATTGTATCATTCCAATCTCCAGAACCAATTTCTGCAGCGATAACTCACCAGTGACAACGAGTACTGACAATTTGCAGCAAAACTCTACTGAATACCATCGCGAGTACTGTTTTGAGATTCTATAATATAGTTACGTAGGCTTACCTTCCCGCATACTCTGTCTTGGAGTGGTTAATTTGAGAGAACTCTACTGAATTTCATCGCGAGTATTGTTTTAAGACTATATACAAGAGTTACTTCTGCATGCTGAACTATCCGCATGCTCGGTACTGGAGTGATCAATATGAGATAACTCTACTGAATTTCATCGCGACTATTGTTTTAAGACTCAATAGAATAGTTACGTTGGCTGACATTCCCACATACTCTGTGCTGGAGTGCTAAATATGAGGTAACTGCAGTAGAGCAGATCTACACCGTAACTCAGGCGTATTCCCTCGCTAGTTTCGTTCCATGGCTGCATGGGAGTCGCGCTCGCTGACCTTCCCGCATGCCCGCACTTCCGGTGCACCGGGTCGCCCCCTCGTGTGCTGACCCATTCTCACTCGGTGCGAGGTCGGGGGAAAGAGAAGTGTTCGCTTAGGAAATTGGGAAGTCCTGCTCTCTGATTCGCATCTCTCAGATGTGTTGTTTCTGTTCTGAATTACGTCGCCCCATCATATGTGCTGACCTACGGAGGTCGAGGTCGAGGAAAAGAGAAGTGTTCACTTAGTACGTTGGGAAGTCCTGCTCCGTGGATCGTTTTACTCAGATGCATTGTTTCTGTTCTGAATTAGGTCTCTCCCTCATGTGTGCTAACCTATTCTCACTCGGTGCGGGGTCGGGGAAGAGAGAAGTGTTCACTTAGTACGTTGGGAATTCCTGCTCCATGATTCGTTTTACTCAGATGCGTTGTTTCTGCTTTGTTCTAAATTAGGCCATCCCCTTATATGTTCTGACCTATTCTAACTCGGTGCGGGTCGGGAAAAGAGAATGCTCACTTACTATATAATTTAATACATTAGGAAGTCCTACTCCCTGATTCGTTTTTTTTTACTCAGATGTGTTGCTTCTGTTTTGTCCTGAGATGGTTCCAAAATTGTGATTAATCGTGATATTTTGGTAACCATGAAAGATGTGCTCGTGCCCCAATTGTAATTTATAGAGATTCTCAAATAACTATTAACGATTTGCTGGTTCTGAAACTGTAGTTGATAGACGTAGTTTGGTAAATTGTTAAGGATTTGTTGGGACCAGAAATTGTGGCTGATTGTGATTCTTCATTTGAATTAAAGCTGATGCCTCGGCACCGAGAACTGCAAAATGACCGATTAATGGTAACAACAGTACTATAATAAATATTCAGAAACAGCCGAGTTTTGAGGATGCTGATTGTAAGCCGATCCCGAAAGTTTTTTACAGATACTATAAAAATGACTGTTAAAATATTTTTCTTTTCTAATGAAAATGCTGCGTGTGATTTCTACTAAATTTCACAAAAGTAGCAAAAAATCTTTCTTATATTAAATACTACTATCAATTAATTACTGTTAATTATCATATTATTATTAATTATCTTGATTATTTACAAGCTGATATGTATGCAATAGAGGAACATATTAATTACAAAGGCACATATGTATCTCTTGTACATGTACATAAGAAGAAAATTTATATTAAAAGCATATATGATGTACATGTGATAATGTGAGGCACATGTAATAAAGGTCCGTACTACTGAGCTTTCCACCATTCGTGCACGACTTCAGTATGCGCCAGTATGGTTTTTTCCAAGCTCCTGCGTACACCGCGGATAATTATTTTCCAAAAGAATCAGGGTAAATTTGTAAAATCTTGCAAGGGTGGTAGTAAGAATTCTTAAGCCTTGTTTTGAACTCTAAAACCCACTGCACTCGAGTTGTTATGAAAGCGGCTGATACTCAACGAAATTTCACTGGTTTTCAATTTTTTGCCACGAAGTGCTTAGAAATTAAATTTGATTCATTTATTTACTTATTTTTGTAATTCGTGTGTGCGGTCACACAGACTTCTCAACACGGAAAATTTAGGTAAAAAACAGTTTTAGGCTGCTAATACTCTCTGCGTGAAAATCAGATGATTTTTCCCCTCTCTGTTGTTATAATTATGATTGCTGAAAGTCATTTAAATTTTTTAATTTTTCAAAGGCTACGAATGCCAATACACCGCAAACTAATTCCAATTGCCCCAGTTCCAAGAATAAATCACCAAGTTCTGAACTGGTGATAGTTTGACATCACAAAGCCCCATTCTGCTGAAGGTTCGGTATGATCTCCAGACTGCCGTTAGCGCACCGAAAGTAAACACAGGCGCTGAGCGCCTCGTTCTAAACTCGGATGAAAATAGCCCTGCTAACTCTCAGCCTCCTGGTTTGACGGGTGTCAAATTTGCAGGTCGGCACGCAGATCAAGGACAGTCTGCGGTGCCGCCGTTCCGAGAACTGTTTAGCGGCGTCTCGAAAGCAAACCCTCCGGCGATTTGAGACTCACTCTCAAATTCCTCTGATTTTATTACCAGCAATTTTGTGTCCCTTTCGTTGCTGCTCCCAAATCCTCCTGATTTTAATATCTGCATTTTGGTGTCCCTTCGGTTGCTACTCCCAAATTCCATGATTTTATTCCTAGCATTTTTTGTATTCCTTTGGTTGCTTCTCCCATGTTCCTTGATTTTATTACTAGCATTTTTTGTATTCCTTTGGATGCTACTCCCAAATTGCTCTGATTATATTACCAGCATTTTTGTCTCTATTTACATAAAATCCCTTACTTTTCTCTGAATTCACCAAAGGCAACATTTTTAGTGGCATGAATTCCCTCGCTTTCTTCTGATTTTATTACAAACATTTTTTTTTTGGTCAGTGAAGTCCATTGTTTTTTATTTTATTACCAATTTTTTATTTTTGCTTGATCGGATGAATCGTAGATCTCAAATTCAAAGCCTCCTGCTGTACTGAATGGGTCACGATTTTTTCAAAATTTGTTCTTTTTATTCACGTGACAACAAATTGGTTGTGCCAGGTGATGATTGATTAAATCCGGCCTTTTCAGGTGCCCATCGAAATATCATTCCGTGGTACTCAAAATACAAGAGAGAAAGAAGAAATTTTTCAGTCCGTTGAGCCATTATCATTTCCGGCGTGTTCTCTGGCCCATTGGAGACCAAGTGTAGATTTTGTGAGTGGCATGTTAGTGTAGAGCTGGCTGCAATTTCGGACATTTATTCGGCGGTTATTAGTTTACGAATGTTTAGATAGGAACTGTAAGATTGATGGTTGTTTTGGATATCGTTGTTGCTCAAGGTGGTTAAATTGAATTCTATGGGCGATTTCAATTTTTGTGGTCTAGTATTTCAATTTTGGGGAAACGATAATCATAGGAAGCGTTTTCGTGCGTGTGTGGTGTACTTTATTGCTGAAGAAAGCTTCACTGTTCCCTCTCAAACGCACAAATTGTCTCCGTCAAATGGTAAGTCGTACGCCATTCCGTTGTAGAATAAGTTTCCGAATTTCTGCTACATGAAGAATGTGCGGTTTGTATGAACGATTTTGCATTTAGAACGAATAAACACGGTGTTAAAGCGGCAGTCTTTCCATGAAACGTGGAGTTGGTTTCCCAAACTTTTAATGAAACTT
>JACJUY010004827.1:53538-70203 GCA_014220935.1 Platorchestia sp. MABIK
GGGAAGAAAATCCTCAAATGCACTAAACAAATTTTGTAATTTATCTTCCTGTCTCTAAAATTTTACTTTAGTGTAATACATTCATTTCACACTAACGCATAAAATGTGGAACATTTATCAGTTCTACACCTTACTGAGCTAGACCCGGCTGAAAATGGCACACTAACTCAAAAAATCACCTGTGCAAATGGTAACCTTGCTACGAAAACATTATGACATGGAGGCAGGCGCAACTGCGTATGGAGTGAGTTTAGGGAACGAGGAATCCATGCACAAGGTATGTTCCCACACACAACCCCTTCGCATAGAAACGGCAAGTTAAGGAAGAACTTAATGATGTAAAATAAAAGTTGAAGAAAATAAGAGTTGCTTAAAAATTTATAGCTGTGAACAGAAAAAATGATCCGTAAGAAAACAAACCTATTCGGTCTCAACAAAAGGAAGGCCAACTCAACTCTTAGCTAGGGCATAGTCAATACATGTTATACACTTCACATCACTTGAATTTTAGCCGATTTTAAGCTATAATTTTGTCTCCTCTTATTTTGTGTTGCAGAAGTTGAGTATTACCCTGTACATTTAATCTTTAAAATGGAAACCTTGTTCGTTGTGGTTGATAAAAAATGAAAAATATTAAAAATTATCAGAACGTTTTTTTCTTCTCTGGGAAAACTACGTACTAAACCTGTACTGAATATTTGAACCAAATTTCAGCTTGAAAATAATAATTGCTACTTTACTGCAAAAACAGACTCATCAGATGGAAAATGAGTGCTTAAACCATTGTCGATAATTTTCTACCGGAAACTGAAAATAGAAGAGAAACAAAAGTAAATGTGATAGTTCAAGAATAGGTGTTCGCTGAAATGACTCGGACCCCAAAAATTAAATGAAAAAAAAGCCAACCTCCAACCTTACTTTAGAATCGCAATCCCGACGTATTCTCACTACCAATCTAAATTTGGATGATCATGTATCGATTATCGATTAGATTCACGATATTCCGTGAGAATTCGGTAGAGGATAGCTAGGACAAACAAAATGATCCCAGTTCCCCATAATAAAAGCGCAAAACTCTGTCATGAATCGCAAGTTTAAGACACGCTGCAGGACAATCCAATGGAGAAATGCGTCATCTCTCTTACCCTCCACACAGCTTTCACTTACTTCTCAAGAGGACTTTAAGTACATAGAAATAACATTAGCCATAACCGTACCACAAGATCACGCTATCACATTCCATTACACAGCACAGAGCGATGAATGCATCTCTAAAACATCAAACAATTTACAACGCCACCAGTCACTATACTTAAAACGACTATTTTTTATAACACAGAAGAAACCTAAAACTCATAAACGCACAAAAAATTCATCATCAATAAAAGTCAAAATCATGACCACAAAATTTACAAATAAATCCACAGCTACAATTTTGATAAAAGACGCTAAGTAAATCATTAACAAAATTTTTACACTGTTTTTTATATTAATCCAGCCACGTCGGTTCAATACAACATCCTTGCCGCACAGATCTTCGTAAATTTGCTTAACTACAGTTCTCACACTAGGTCCTCTCAAAGATATCGTAGAATTTCGTCAAGGAAAAAGATAAACAAATATAACACAACCCATCAAACAAACAGATCAACACTCGAGACCAACGAGAGACCTTAATCAATTCAACTAGTGAATACAAATGGCGACGGTATGGTAACAATGTTGAGCTATGCGATCTTAAAGTACTGTACACGACTCCATCACTATATTTATAAGAGCCACAAACACACAGTTTTTATGGCTCAAGTTAAGGATTTGTTCACCTCAGGTATATGCTCAATTCACAAAGTGTAAGATGGAACACGTCCTGTATAATACTGGCAAGACGGACATCACTCAGGGAATCACCACTTAGTTTAGATTGCTTGATAAGAGTGAACCTTCGCGTTTGAATGGAGTTACTGAACAAATAAAGCCATTGAACATAGAAAGGCTTCGATAGAGGCAGAGAAATATTACATTTAAAAACATTTCATTCAGTTCAAAATTATGATTGTTGTGAAAGAAAGTATCACAATCCATAGACGTTTCCGGATTTGCAAATATCAGCATCTCAGGGGCAAAACTGAAGAAAGTAGTAGAAAATTGAAAACACTGGTATGAATCCTCGCTAACGCGAATACTTCTTAGTACTTGCTTCGTTGCTACTTCTCACGAATGGTGATACAAGAAAACCAGCCTGAGTTCCATCTACTGATTGTTATTCTTAGCACTGCTGACGCTACTGTGAGGGTACCTAAATTTCACAAATTGGTCATAGGTTGAATGATAGTTTTGCCTTACAACACTTTCCAGATCTGTACCATTACGGATGAATAGTCAGATACACTCAAAAACTTTCAAAAACAAGTCGTAAAAAAAAAATTGCCCCACACAACTTGACTTCAAGCCAACTCGTTTGGTTGCTACATCATCTTCGTGGAGGCAGGCGAAAATCAAAGTTACTGGTGTAAGCCTCAACACAAATCCTCGTCTCCAACACTTAACAAGGAATTCCTTGGCTCAAAGATATATATACAGTCACAGTTGTAGATACATAATACTCCTAAGTAAAAACAAAGAGGACCAGAATAGAACCATTACTTCAAAGCAACAATTGCTCTTAAAATAGCAATACACAAATAATTCGCCCACGTTATAAAAACATAATCAAACTACGTGATTACATATTTACTGTACGCACTTGATAAACCCCGGGAGCAATTTAATTCTGAGGTATAAACAACCCTGTACAGGAAAAAGAAACAAAGGTGAAAGAGATAGCAAGAAAATCAAATGAAGTAACATAGAAAGTCGTTAGAGCGACGCATTGTAAGCCCCAAAACAAAGAGATGAGAAACACGGAAACTAGGTTCATCCCCCACAATGTCAAGTACACCAAATTTCTAGAACCAGTTCTGCTGAATCTTCATCAAATAGGGGACAATTCACAATACGGAAACGAAGTACGGACAGCCAATTCATCTCTTTGAGAGACGTATAGCAATTAAACGTTTAAAAATGATTGAAAAATTGCAATCTTCTGAAGGCTTTAAAAATTTACTAATCTCAAAGATCATAAAAAGCTTTGGCCTAAATAAGAAAAACTACGATAGGCCTATTCATAGAATTAAAAAGTACCATATTTAAATACATACAATGCAATAAAATGTAAGTTAGTTGGCGAGAAAGTGGAAACTTCTGAAAAATCCAATGGCCCTCAATTTCATGCTTATGTAGATCAATTATTTAACATCAATCAGTTAATATGGAACGAGCTCATAATTTTTTGCAGCAGAAACGAGTACACAAATTTACGAGCGCCCCAGATGCTGGGCAGGAAGATAATTTAATAGTGTTTACTTAGCCTGTCCCTCTTAACTTCTCAAAAACGAGAAAACAGTGATTCTAGCTTCAAGTAAACTAATTCCTAGATCCAGATGCTTGATGACCTTGCTGATAGGACTGTAACTGAGGTTGAGTAGTAGTATCCCTCGGAACAGGTGCGGAAGGCCTACTCATTGGATGAAGTTTCTGCAGATCAGTTTGGTTAGCGGACGCAGGACCAGGCGCTCTTCTTCGCTCTCGACACCTGCCTCTTTGTACGGGCGCTTCCTGCATTTCCCAGGCAGCAGCAGGTGCTTGAGCTTCCGTGGTAGCTGGAGAGGGTTTAGTCGGGAGAATACCAAGTGGTAAACAAACGTGATAAGGCACGAATCCCTCAGCCCCGTGAGCAGTGCGAACGTACAACCAGTCACGAGTTTTAAAAACAGCGTTTACGATAACTCCCAAAGGTAAAAACGGTCGCGAAGGCCCTGCATTGGTTTGCGTTCTTCTCATATGATGCAGTCGTGTTGGTGACGCAAGAACCATAGGTAGATTGGCTGGTTGGTTGGCTGACGAATGACTCAAAAGGGCTTCCAGATCTTCAACTTGGTAGCCGTAGTTCCCTGTGGAGGATGAAACAGGCGGGGACAAACCGTAACTTCTATCGTCTGGAGGATTCTCTAAAGCTGTTGCAGAAGAAGACGCACAAGGATCCCAATGCCTTGGTTCGGTCGACACGGGCGACGTATGAGAAGTTTGGCTTGAGCTTTGAACTGGAGCAATAGCAGAAGGCGACGATGACGCCTGAGGTGGAGGTGGAGATGTAGCTTGTGGAGGAGAAGCTATGGGAGAAGCTACAGGCGAAGAAGCAGAAGGAGATGAAGCCTGGAATGTTCTCGAGCGCGTTTGACGCACTCTGTTGGCAGAGGAACACCTAACTCTCCTGCTCTCAGCATCTTTTCTGCCTGCTCTAGGCTCGCTGGACATGCTACGATAGCGAACAGTTGCATTCTGATCAGCGACTTGAAGATTGTTAAACGAGACGCGAGCATCCTCAACATTAACACTCGCCTGTGAGACAAAAGCCGTGCTTGCGTCACTGACTGGTATCGCTAGATATCGTCCATCTGTGTCCGATGGATTCACATAATTGGATATATATCTATTTTCTGCGTTTTCTGGGTGAGTACCATAGTGTCTCAGGTTAAAATGAGTCTCTGTCTCCGTCGCTGGGTTAGTAGGTGAATGATAATACCGATGCTTCGATTCAGATTCGAGAGTCGAGTATGTACAAGCAAGTTGGTTGTAACGACTCGAAGGCTCCGCATCTTGGAACGAGGGCGTGTACTGTGAATTGAATCCCCTAGGGTTCTCCTGATACCCGCCTCCATCATTCCTCCATTCACAACTGTGTGCTCCCAGACCTAATGGAGTATAAGATTGTTGTTGCTGCTGCTGTTGCTGCTGCAGCTGTTGTTTTTGATGTTGTTGGTGTGGATGAGGTTGTCGTTGCTGCTGTTGCACTGGTAGATTCGGAAATAATGACTGAGATTGTTGTTGTTGCTGCTGCTGGCTAGAATATTGGGGTTGACACTGAAATGAAAGATGAGACGACGCTGGATGCTGTTGAGGTTGATATAAAGGATGGTTTTGTTCATGTAACGGATGCTGCTGCTGTTGTTGCCACGATGTCGTTCGAGTCGCCGTGTGGTCTTGGTGCGCCAACATGGCGTGACCCGCTAGAACATCGGGCAAACCGTCGTCGGTTGTACCCTCCGCAGCAGCCACAGACCCTCCCGCAGCAGTTGTCGCAGGTCCGACGCCGCCACTGCTTCCCTGAAAAATAAATAAAAAAAATTAACTATCAATTATCAAAATCTCTAATCTGTATTGGGTAAGAATCATAACCATAATCTCACATTTTTAGTAATTTTTTACAAGTAAGCTATTGCCGCGATCTTTCTTTTCTTCGATAAGGTCTCCGTGGCGCTAAGAGTTCGGACACGAAAAACCTTTCCTAAACTCCAGTTAAGCACTCGTAGCACTTTCACCAGGGGATGTGCAGCTCTTCTTATCATTACAGAAAACGGAGAAGACGGGTAGAAAACGTTAAAAAGGGAACTCTTCAAATCAATGAGCTTGCTTTTCACTCAGTCTCTCCCTTGGGTTAAGAAGGTGAAAATCCATTACTGCAAAACGATTGTAAGATTAGATTATTAGTTAGTTTAAGCCTCTCTAGCCGCCATGAAAGCGATCCAAAGAGAGGAAAGAGGAAGGCGCCATTTAGTATGGAGTTAAGGGAACGCGGAATCTATGCAGAAAGCGCATAGAAACAGTAAGTTGAGAAAGAAGATTGTGAAACTAAGATAAAAGTTGAAGAAGAAAGTAGTAGGTGCTGAAAAACAGGACTGCAGTGAATCGAAAAAAAAAAATGGTTCTCAACATAACAAAAACATTTTATTTCAACAAAAAGAAGGCCTATCTAACTCTCAGCTCGAGCCCTCACTCTCCCTTGGGCCTCATTTTTCCCCTGGGAGTGCTAATTCCCATAGATGTAATAGTTGTATCCCCTTGAGGGGGAGACGATTGTAATAATGGAGCGATCAATGAAGAAAAAGATATTTTTTCTGATTAACTCAAAATATTGAGTTAATTCGTCCATAAGAACTAATTGTAAAAAGTTTTACGAAATGCGTTACATCATGACTGCTTCAAAATCACATTATGTACAGTTCCTCTCCGTGAGTTTAGACTCTGTAGAAGTATAACAAAGAAACAGAACGAAAATTTATCAATCTAAATGCTTGACATAGATTGTCACTATGAAGGTTAGTTTGGAGAATTTAATAGCGATTGCAGAACTGAAGAAGGAAAGTACAAAAATATTAAGCATCTCTTAGATCAACTCAAGAAATTATAGCACACGACTTTAAAGTTTACCTCAGGACGGCTTGGCAGAATTATGCATTATAATTTTGTTATCAAGCTGTGAAGACAATTTATCTTACTTCAATGAAATCAGGCGCAATTAACGAGCCTGACTTTCTCCTCTGAAACACACTTCTCTGATTCGCAACTTTCATTCGAATGATGCGAGCAGCCTGGTCCTAATGGTTTAAATTTTTGTAACTTCTGGAACGAAAGTTCAAAATTTTAGCCTCAACATCCGTTTTGCAATCGCTTTCAGTCAACCAAAGGCTAATCAGCCATAAATGTCGAAACCAATCCGACTGTACGATTTACTCATCAACAGTTGTAATTTACCTAAAATAAAATGATAGAATGATTATCTACGCAAGGAAGTGTGATACACCGACTCTTTTATTCCCCATTTGTATCAGCTATCCCACATTATGAACGCTAATTTTACCCTATATAGCAGAAATTTTCTCTAATTCACCGGTGGAAAATGATTCAAATTTTTTATATGAGTACAACACGTGAAGTGTGTAAATATCTATTAATAATCGACCATTGAACAATAAATGTAAATGAACTAGTCGGAAACACCTGACTTTGAACTGCACTTTTTTCCTGCAGCTCGAAAACTACAAATTTCAATCTTACCTGGAGCACAGCATCATGTGTGTTTACTTTCTTTCATGGTATTTGATGAAAATTTTTTTACGAAACGAGTCTCTCTAAAGAATTGCAACGTTACATCAACGAACTTAACCCTTCAAGAATCGATTACCACAGGAACTTTACGTAACCTCCTCAAATAAAAAATATGTAAACGTTGATTCATTCTTTTTAAATGCTAAAAACATTCTGGGTTTCAAGTTTCACAGATGCTATTTCAGTAAGGATATATATAAAATGTTATTTCTATTTAATTAAGCGAGTGGTCTCGGTAGATTTCTAAACTAAACATATTTCACCAGGAACCGATTCTTCTATTTAGCAACTATCAACACAAATTGAAATCCTAAATGTCAACCATCAACGCAAATTGAAATCCTAAATGTTAGTTAACACGAACAGAAAAACTAAGCGTTACATTTCTGGTCGTTGAGCAAAGCTTGACAAAAAATATTTTGTTAAATCAAATACATTTTATAAGGTAGCGCCACTTGACGCTTTTCAACACGCTAGATCAGGCTTGGCAGCTTACTGACGTTTTTTATAGTTCTGATACAAACGTACAACCGAATAGTTAAGGAATTCAGTTCGAATAATTCCCTGGAATTTTCTCCAGTTCCAAAATTGCATTTCAACCCGCCCGTCTTTGTGAGGTTCCCTATACCTTGTACGTGCTCGAGCAGTGATATCACTCACCTTTTTTATTTTTTTCGTATTACCCTTCCAGATGTTCATTGGAGGAGACCGTGATGGAGGAAGGAAGCGCAGCTAGAGCAGGGGACGTGGTTCAGGTGACCATGGTCACGGATGGTCAGTGCTGGTAGCGCAGAGCCTCTCCCTTACATCCATCGTTGCTTTGCACGTCGAGTTCACGTATTCCTTCCAGTTAGTCAAAAAATGTTCCCTTAAAATTATCTCTACGACCTAAGATCAACAAGAAACGTTTTCTTCAACCGAATAAAAAATTATTTTTCAGTTTTATCAAAATAGTTCAGCGAGACTTGCACGATGTTTAAGCCTTGAATGGATGTTTTTGAGATGATTTGTTTGAAGAAAAAAAGAAGTACGTAAAAATTTTATCTGTAAGTGAACAGCTGAGAACCAAAAATAATTTTAAACATTTCAGTTTGTTATTTCGTTAGCATTTGTATTCCTTATTTTATTGCTTAAAGCGTTGACACTATTTAATTTGGGAATGCAGCATTTTGCTCACCAGTTCTGGCTTAGACCTAATCGCTACAGCACATCTAAGAACAAGCGTAATCAGATAATGAGCATAAGCTAATTTTACAGCAAAAACGCTCGAAATGAAGTACCGTGATCGAAGACATTGACAAAAAATGGAAGTAACTAGTAACGACAGATTCACAACCCGAAAAGAAAAACGATCGATGGATAATCTAATTGCATCGATTGGCTCGATTTTAAAGAAGTGTTCTTACAACGTCTCAACGTGATCACCGCACTAAATTGCAAGGCAAGATAATGAGAGGGGCAATAATTTATTCGTCCTCACTGAAAACTGAACACAGATAACGAGAAAACGGCATTGATAGCGCTTCGCATTTTCCTGTCAAATAATCTTAAGACAAATTATCACTGTTTAGAACTCGACACAAAACAAGGACACGTCAATTCTTCATGACTGTAAAATATGGGGTGAATCGTTCATAAATTTGACGTCCAGTCGGTCGGTGCATTTTTACTAAAAATGAGTTTTTTTCGTCACGTCCGCTGTAGGTTCACATGTTCCCGAAACTTGAGAGGAAATTAAAAATGTGCGGGCGCACCACATTTGTTGAAGAAAAATGAGAGGTGTTCACGGAAGGAAATCGATTATGACTTATTGACATCGACCCTGAGAATTGATTTTCGGAATCGAAGCAGAACAGGGATTTGGTGAGTGACCTATACTAAATGTCGTAAAATTTATGGGCATGAAGTTACTGCCGGCAACAATGGGAGACTTCCGGTGAAACCTAATATTATTTATACTGACAAGAAATGGATTTTATTATGACCATATATTAGAGTAGAAATAAATATATATACATCGTCAAGGAGACTGCATCACGGAAATCATTCCACGTAGATTTAAACCACCATCATAAAAGGCGAACTACTTCTGAACACAATATTTATACTCTCTCACTGCTTTATTTCATTTTAAAATGTTCCATTTTGAACATGCTTATTTAAGTCTTTCACACTTATTTCTGAGCCAAGTTGTTTCCGCGACTGAAAAAAGGTGTTTTTTAGCTATACGTTTCTCCTTGGGCAACTTTCCTCACACATTCAAGAAATTAGAACCTATTATCTGTGAATCACTCGATCTCGTTGGGACTATATTCGAACACTGTCCCAGACCCAAAGTTTGAGCAAAAATGCTCCAATTACACAGAAGTAAAAAATTCATGAGCCAATAATTTCATGGCCTCGTACCTTTCTCTATGAATGATTTTCTTTAAGCAATGTTTTAATGCACATACACTGAATGACCTAAAGTATTCCAGCTCTCGCCAATGAGATGAAGAGAGAAACCTATTAAGCACAAAATTTTACACTTTAGTCCAAATGTTACGTCAGTAGGGGGACAAATTGAAGAACTTCAATTGGTTTACTACAATTTCTGCTCTACGACACACAATATACTTGGAAAAACATAACATAATTTCAATTCTTACTTCGCTTAATGAATAAGTATTAGCCAAACATATTTTATTCAGGAATTTGATCTACCGAAATTTTATTTGAAGATTTTATTTACTCAACGATTATGTGTACGGATTAGATTACTAGTATAAGCCTCCTTAATCCCAACAAAGGTGTTCAAAAGAGAAAATGGAGAAGACACCATTTTGCGTGGAATTGAGGAAATCTATGCATAAGGTGAGTGAAGGTTTGCTTCCACACCTTGCGTTTAGAAGGAGCAAGATTGAAAGAACATCATAAAATATGGTCCCTATGGGAGAAAGAGGAAAGCTCCAGTTAGTATTATATTGAACGAAGGGGGAATCTAAGTACAAATGTGTTCCCACCCCCAAATTTCTTGCTCACAGATATATCAAAACTGAAAGAAATTTAAGAAGCAGAATAAAAGTTGAAAAAATAGGTGACAAAAACAGAATAGAAGAAAAGCGAAGAAATATTGTTCGCAACAAAGCAAAAAAACTTATTATATTTCAACAAAAGACAACAAAACAATTACGAAAGCATTAACGAGTAGGAGAAGCCATCTTAAAAAAAACGGCAAAACTCATTGTAGTTTCTACGGTTAAACTCAAGTAACTCCGACTTTCTTGAGGAACGTGAAATGTTCCAACGGACGCTGAAGAACAATTAATTCGCCACACACAAACGTATCCATTCCATCGGAGAGAAGCTTTCGTTGGTTCAATACAGAATCAAATACAGCAGTATTCACGCCAGGTTCGCCAACTTAGCAAACGAGTTAAGACACAGCCGCTCGATTGACTATCTTCTTAGAACCCAGAGCAGAGGAACAGCGAAAAGGAAAACAAGTACTACCTGAATTCATGTCCAAACGAACTCATATTCTTCACTTGGAAGTTGATGGGAAAATTTCGAGCGGTGATGTTAGTGACGCCGTTCGTGCAGTGCTAGGTTGGGCGATGCAGCGCTGTAGTGGTGCAGTCACTGTGGTGATGGTGGTGGTGTGTAACCATCATTAGTGGTGAAGGAGCAGCAGCGAAGTGCGGGCAACCAGGAGGGAGGGGAAGATGGTCGGTTATCGAGCCGTGCGGTCACGACGCGCGTATCTGATCTCGACGGCCGATCACAGACGCACCGCACCGGCGGGGAGGAGGGCAGGGAGCTCTTCATATTGAGAGACTCGCAACACTTGCATCGGAACAATAACTACGCGACCCTGAGATGAGACAAGAAACGTTCCCAAACAGAAAAAAGTGGAGTCTCGTCAAACTAGCCTCTAGATGAACAACAGTGTTCGTGTGACCGTAAAATCTGAGATTTGAGCTTCTCAGTTAACTTTTGAAAAATGAGTAACCAAGCCATTGAAGATTTTAGATCAGACAGCTGCCTTACGGTTTCTTTTGTTTTTTAACATGAAATTATTTTATTTAACTTTAATTTTTTAATTAAAAACTTGGATTTCGTTATTCTGCAACATCGCTGGCACAAAAATGAATATTTCATACGAGAATTAAAATTTAAAAAACAGTGCAAGGCCCACTGGACTCTTTAAACCTGGAAAGTTTCTGTAAAAAATGTTTTCTAGTCCTCAATCAATTTAGACCTTAAATAGAAAATATATTTCGCTATTTTTTTCAATGTCGCTGATAGATAAATGAATCTTCCATTCGGGGGTACCAATTGGGAACAAATTTGTGCGAATTTTAGTCGAAGCCAAAAACACGTGTGAGCTATCGCGGCGAAATGCTCCCTACAATCTTGACAATCATAATTAAAACACAACGCGTTAAATCGCTCACGGGAGAATTCTAAATACAGAACAGCCCAAAGTAATCTTGTGCTTGATACTTCTAAATAAGCACATCACCCAGATTCTAACATTAATTTGGAAAGCGTTCTATGCATTGGTAAAAGATATTTAGAAACTTGTTCGACTATTTCATATGTAATTTGGCGAAGGCGTACAGCGTACGATTGAAAATACAGTGTGCTAATTTCACAGTAAAAGTAGTCTCGAGTAAGACGGGATAAAATTCCTTGAACCCAAGAAAGTATCCGTTTATCAAAATTTTATTTATTTAAATCTAATGCAACCAGTCGCCCAACTAATTTTATTCTACAAAGTATAATTGAGACACCATTCCAAGCTTGGACAAGCTTCACAGTACACAGCGATGGGAACGACGGTTAATAATCGGTTGGTTCACTGTAAAAAAGCCAGGGAGCAAGCAGCAGCCCTACTTTCATTTTTGCAGGGATTAATATTTTCTAAGGAGACGCCGCTATACCTGTTGAATTAACGTATGTGCAGCAAGCTCTATGCACTCGACAAGATTGCGAGACGGCCATACATGCATGTTTAAAAAAAATTAAAAACGACATGCAAAAACTGAGCACCGCTCATGGGTGAAGCACAGCAAGAAACTGCGTACCGCACTTCGAAAAATGCAGCAAAAAATCGTCTGTTGTAAACTAGGCAGCGTGCAGCAAGAAATTGCGCGCTGTATACCAAGGCGGGCATCGACAGGAATCATCGCATGCCGAACCTTTTTACTAGAGGGAACTCGACACTCAATTAAAATGTAATCCTCCCAATGTTCAACTATTCTTGCATCAGCTGAAGATAAAAAATAGTACAGTTAAAGTTTTACAATTGGCATCATTAATTTGAAGAAAACCTTTTCGAAACAGTGTAACGAAAAAATACACCTATCGTTACCGTGAGAAAAATGTGAGCGAAACATTTCAAACTGGTACTTAACAAGATTACAGTAATGTAATAAGTATTTTAATTTACTGAAAATAACCTGCCATCTAGAGGCAAAAATTTCTAGTCCTGAGAGCAACCTGGTCTAAAGTGTTTGCTCAACCTTTTCTGAATTTCTATGCATTCAGGTAGTGAGTAGTATTCTCTTTGGAACATCTTAGTGGTCAAAATTCAGTTCTATACTATTGCTCTACAAATTTACACTCTCTCATCAGATCCATTTTTGCGAACTTTTCAGTTGAATTGAAGATGTAGAACAAAATATTTAAATCAGGCAAGAGGTATCGCATTTCTAATAACTTGAACCCTACTTGAATACTTCTAAAATAATGGGTTTCATTCTGAAACTGTGGGAGCTGTCTTTTGAAAATGTAATGTCATTTCCACCTCCTGCCTCGTAAAAACGCACCATCCACATCCACTCGAAAAAGTAGAGAATCGAAAAAAGCAAATAACTTCTCTTACTTATTCTAACGAATTCCCTCAGCATCGATGCTGATCCAGCAGCAGGTAATTGAACAAAGAAAGTGGCGTAAGAATTTCAATATGTTAAGAATAAGATTATTAGAGCACCACTTCCACTCAAATTCCTCAAATTAAAGGGACATGAAATTATACTTGTTTGTACGTAACAGCGCGTCCCCCCAACTTGATCTCCTCGTGACGTTTCCATGCAGGAAGTATAATTTTATCTTTTCGGTCAAATCATTTTCTCAGCACGACTAAAATTCAGTTAGACAATTCGAGTGTCTTTAATTTTTTATTTCAATTTGTCGCACTCGACAAAAAATAATTTCAGGCAATTGCCTAAATTCAATTGAACGTGAAGGGCACAGGCATCCTGTGATAGAAAATTAGATACGTTAACTTGCAAAAATAGGGCATGAGTACACGAAAGTCCAAGTGGCTCAGACAATGAAGCTTGGAAACGAAGCAAGTAACTCTATTTACCCCCTGGAGAGGCGTAAAAGTAGAAAATCCACTCCCCATACTCTATTTGAGGGGTTAGGGAAAGTAACCTCCTTTCCTCCGGACCCTAAAACAACCCGCAACAATTGATCACTTCCTTAATGCGTAACGGGACGACCGGAGAAGGCGCCATTCTCCTTGAGTGAGACGTCAAGTGATTTTCTTTCTCGTCGAGACAAGTGCGCCTTGAAGAAGATTGAGGAGCCGAAAATTATCCAACGAAGACGGAACACTTTCGGATAAGATAATATGGGTTATCAACGTAGAGACAACTAATGTTCTCCTGTGTGTGTACGAGCGCGATCATTCAAGTACAGAAATGTGAAATGAAGGAACAGAAATTGTATGGAAATTTGATTATACCGCTGTTCGAGTGTCTCAACACAGACCGTAACTTCCACTCCCAACGAATAACCGCGTGATGATCTTCAGGAGACTTACTACTTTTCTGAATTACAAACATTGTGAGACTGTCTCATGTTGAAGAAAAATTTTCAACGTAAAAAAATAAATTAGTTAAAAAAATCGTCAGAGAACTGAACTTAAATTAAACTTCTATTATTAGAATCCACTTAGGATTCAATGAAAGCACTCCGAACAGTGAAATTGGCTTCGGTAGAATTTGAAGCCGAGTTTCTTAACCGACTCCAAACGACATTCAAAAATTAGCGGCGCAACGAAGCATAAGCAGTAATTGAGCGGCGTCGGCAGCGCTCAGCCGCATGCAACAACCCGTAGCCTCGCCACAAACGGTACCCAAGTTTCTCATTCGACGACATAGTTGGTTCAACGCGAAGCCCGGTCTTCTCGCAACAGGGTGTCCGTCTCAGTTTTACGGTTTAGGAACGAAATCATGACTAGATAAACGAAATCAAACGTTGGCAAACGAAGCCAAACGTACGATCGTTCCTCTCGAACCCTTGTGTTATGCGTAAAGCTAGAATCGTAGTTAATAAGTGCTCGTCTGTGATTTTCGAGGCGTAACTCAGAAAATAACCACCAGATCGCTTAACAACTCGAAGAGTATAAAATTTATAATTATTAAGCCAGTGATATAGCAAGAGATTAAAAAAAACTAATCTCCAGCACCATAGAGAAGTAACAAATTCAATTCTGAGGGTATCGTTTAATTCATATAAAGTGACAGATGTGTACATTCTGAATGGATGAATGAATTGTTTGCGTATACAACATGCAGTAAGGTAGATTTTTATTTCCCTTCGAGAAAACAAAGTAGAAGTGAGGAGACAAGAGAAAAGGGCTAAAACACAATAACATCGAAATGAGTGGATTAGATCAAATTATGTTAATTTAAGCCTCCTTACCCCAACACAGGTGTTCCAAAGAAAAGAAGTATGAAGCCACCATTTAGTGTAGAGTTTAGGGAACGTAAAATCTACGCGCAAGGTGTGTTCCCACACAAGATCCCCTTCGCAAAGAAACACTAAGTTGAGAAGGGAGTTTATGAAACGAGACAAAATTTGAAGTAATAGAGGCTGAAGGACAGGACATCAGAGAACCGAATAAAGATGGTCCAAAATAAAACAAGAAACCTATGCTATTTCAACACAAAGGAGGTCTGCCTAACTCTCAGCTCGGGACCTCGCACTCGGAATGGCTGAAGTTAACGCAATTTCCACCCATTTGAAATATAACTTAGGTACCAAATTTTTAAGGGGAACAGTACGCATTCAGGGGGTAGTTTCTCCTGATTGAACTTACAATTTTAAAAAGAGCAAATTACTCGGCTCATTCCGCTGATACCAGCATAAGTTACAGTAGTAGCGTCTTTACTGTATCAATAAACACTGCTATGGGTCATGAACATACATAACAGCGTTGATAAAGCATTACTAGATGAACGTGAATACATGGAGTATATTGATTAATAAATATGATTATGAAAGATTTTGCAGGTAATAAAATTGAACTTCTCAAAAAGTAATGTATTCACGACAATACGCAACAAATAATGGGAAAAAATGATGTACGCAAATATCATCAGAGGAGTAAATACGACACTCACACGAGAAAAAAAAACGAAGAAAGAAAAAAGGGAGAAAAAAACGCCACCATTAGCTGGAATTCAATGTTAGACCAAGGAACCATCATTGTTGTTTCGATATACGGGCGTGAAAAATGACCCGGTGCCAAAAAAACGAGCAAACTAAGTCTGCGTATTAAGGTAAACAACAAGTTTTGTGACTACAAAAACTATCAAGTACCGAGTGATAGAAGGCAGATCTCACTTCCAGAGAGCAGGACGAGTTTGAGAGTATCGATCACTGAATGAAGCAACCACCACGAGTTTTCCCTACCAATGGAAAATCAAAGAATATGAAGAGATAAGATAAATTGCAAAAAAAGGTCAAGAGAGCTACATTTTTAACCAGGAAAGAAAGATCAAAAACAACGACTAAGAGTAATTTCAAAATTTGCAGCTCCACATGATGAGGTAGATGTGAGATTAGGTGAGCTTCATGAAAGATATTCTCGTCCTAACTTATACAGCTTTGAGTTTTCTGAACGTAATTCCAAAAGTTTGTATGACACCATGGAAATTTGTCCTCGATCCTAAGGAGCAACTTTGATTGTGAAATGAAAACTTCACATTTTTCCCTTTTTTCGCATCCGTGACAACTACATGGAGCAAGTTTTGCTCGATGAGTATAGTGCCTGATTTCAAAATTAACCTCCCATGCCTTAAATTTATACATGTATAGATATACATTTATCGCCAGAGAAATCTAGGCCATCTTAGTTGCCAAAGGCGAAGCTACGGGTATTGCGGATATTATTATTTTTTGCTCAGACATTTGAGCGTTTTTGTTTTCAAGAGATTTATACAGTCGACAAAGATGAAGAAAAATATATGTACACAGAAACAAAATATTTCTGGTAAGCAAAAGACTCAAGAAATCGCTTAGTTTCTCAGCCTGCTATGTAGTGACAAGTCATTTCACGAATAGTTTTAAAAAATTGAATCATCACAATATTTATTACCACAAGTTTGAAAGAGCAATCCTACGTTCGGGTAAATCCCGCACAATAGGAAATAAGGGACAACACTTTCAAGAAACGCTCAAAATACTGAAATGAAATGTTTATAAAATCGTAACGTGTAAAATTTATATCACGAAAGATTCCTTAACCTAACAAGTTAGTTTAAGCCTCTCCAACCATTACAAAGGTGTTCCCAAGAGAGAAAAGACGAAAACACTATTTAATACAAACTCAAGGGAACGGGAAATCTATGCATAAGGTGCGTACCTACACCCTGCGCAAAGAAACAAGATTGAAAGAAGTTT
>JACJUY010004828.1:4293-22064 GCA_014220935.1 Platorchestia sp. MABIK
CACAGATCAGGGCACAAAATTCCCCAGATCAGGGCACAAAATTCCCCAGATCAGGGCACAAAATTCCCCAGATCAGGGCACAAAATTCCCCAGATCAGGGCACAAAATTCCCCAGATCAGGGCACAAAATTCCCCAGATCAGGGCACAAAATTTCCCAGATCAGGGCACAAAATTCCCCAGATCAGGGCACAAAATTCTCCAGATCAGAGCACAAAATTCACCAGATCAGGGCACAAAATTCCCCAGATCAGAGCACAAAATTCCCCAGACCAGGGCACAAAATTCCCCAGACCAGGGCACAAAATTCCCCAGATCAGAGCACAAAGTTTCCTCGAACACTGTACAAAGTCTCCCAAATCACGGCACAAAGCTGCCTCGACAACGGCACAAAATTCCCCAAATCAGGGCACAAAATCCGCAGATCAGGGCACAAAATCCGCAGATCAGGGCACAAACTGAGCATCGAGGCACAAGGCAGCCGAGCACGGCGCACGAGACACACTGGCACACCAAGTGTGCCACTCTGCCCGTTCTTGGCACGTGGTGGCGGTTGTCGCTTGATGAAAAAATACAAGAAAATGCCGGAGGGAGAGAGAGGTCGAGTGAGGGGAGGCAGAGTGAGGGGAGGCAGAGTGAGGGGAGGCAGAGTGAGGGGAGGCAGAGTGAGGGGAGGCAGAGTGAGGGGAGGCAGAGTGAGGGAGAGTGAGGGAGAGAGTGAGGGAGAGTAAGGGAGAGTGAGGGAGAGAGTGAGGGAGAGTAAGGGAGAGTGAGGGAGAGTGAGGGAGAGTGAGGCAGGCCACGACTCAGCCACCGACAGGTGCTGTACAGAGACGGAATGCATTACTCCGTCTCACTTTCCTGCACTATGCACGCTCCCTGCGTATTGGGACACTTGTGAATCGCTAGGTAAATTGCATTTCACGCAGCGGTGTAAATGAATGCCATTTCATCTGTTTCCTGACCTTTTAAAATGATAACTTATCTCACGAGGTGATACGTTATCGTGCAGTTGTTTTTTTATATGCATTAGGAATGATAACGATATAAAGTGGAAAAATCGATTTCTGAAATGTATTCAAGTCGATTTCCCAATTCTGCTACTGACAACCTAACCAAACCAGCGGTTAACAACTGCGTACACGCGGTGAACGTGTTGACGCGTTGGTCACGATGTGAGCCGCCGGTGTACACGGAGGGAATTTTCATAATACATGTACTACTGCCCGACCACTAGTCACCAACTCAATGTACACAAATTACTAATCAAATCTAAATGAAACACGATCCAGTTCATATTTGCGAAAGTCAAAATTGCTTACTACAATTAAATTTAAATTTGAGTTGAATACTGAACTTTGATTTAACCCATCGCGGTCTGCGGAACACTTCAACTGAGGCTCGTAAAACTAAAGTTCAATATTCAGCTAAAATTTAAAGTCAATTGCAGTAAGCAACGTTGAAAATAGCTAGCATTAACTGGATCGTGCCTTCGTTTAGTTTTGATTTAGTACTTATGGAAACTGAGTGTGTGACTAGGGTCGGTCAGCAGCATTTCGAAAACTTCCTTCGTGTACCACCAGTGGATTACGTTGCGGTCAAATGTTAAGAGATAAAATTGAGAGAGTTCTGCTGTATGAATATCCTTTCGTCCGGTCGCCGAACTCAACACTCGAAATCGGCACAAAACTTCAGTGATACCTGCACTCTCTCTCCAAGCTGCCTAGGTATGGCAACATGCTCTACAAACCAAGCTGCCTAGGTATGGCAACATGCTCTACAAGCCAAGCTGCCTAGGTATGGCAACATGCTCTACAAGAAGATGAACGATCTTGGCTAAATTTTGTGCACACCAAACACAAGTCACGCATTTCAAATGAAGTATTGAAGTTCCTATGGAAACATGAAGTGCACATTCAGTGAACATGTCGATATGGCATTGCCTTAACGATTTCACATTCGAGCATGCTTCTAGCATTCGTGACTAGTAGCATATGTTCAAACAATTTTTTATTTATATTCCATAACACGTCACGTCTTCTTCATCATGTTTATTTTGAAAAACAGACAAGTTTATTCAACAAGTACCCACCTTTTCATTTACCAATTCTTTACTATTATTTTAGGCTGAGGATCATTACGTCATTTCAACATCCGCGGTTTCGTCCGCTATAAACGACAAAAACTTTAAGTCGTTTATTCTTTTTGGCGTCATAGGAGAGCTGAAGCCTCAGTTGAAAACAGGAACTAATTCTACTTGAAATATTAAAAAATCCTTTGATTATGAATTAATCTAAGCCCCCTAATCACAACAGCTGAAGCTTCTGCTGAAAACATGAACTAATTTTTCTTGAAATAGTAGAAATTGGTTAGAATATGAGTTAGTTCAAGCCTTCCTAACCACAACAAAATTGTTCCAAAGAGAGGAAATATGAAAGCATCATATAGCGTGCAGTACGAAAACGCGCAATCGACGCTCAAAGTGATCCACTGCATCCATTCCAGTGCTAGTTGAACACAGGTTTTCCCTTTTGAATTCTTCAGTTTAAAATGCATCCGAGTCTTCCATTCTCGTCTGCACTTCTCGAAATTTGTTCACCTCAAGTGATATATGGAGAAAATTTTTTTCAAAGTCCACCACAATGAAAACATGAGAATGTAATTTCTTTCAGGGCCCAAGTAAGGACGTACAGTAACCTAGTGGCTTGTATTCAATCTTTGATAAATCACAAAAGTACTCAAAGCTTGGTTCTCCTTTAGACGAAGTCAAGAATAATCCCTTGGTTCTGAACTTTGATATATAAGCTAACATTGCACAGGTGCACCATCTCTCTAGTGAAGCTACCTACAGCGTTCCCGAAGATTGGTTGGTTTTGTGTAGAACTTGTGTGAATAGGGAATTTGGGGGCAGCTAAGTTTCTAGGTTTCGCACTAAGACTTCTAAGTTTCGCAAATAGGTTTCTAGGATTGGTACATAAATTTCTAGGTTTCTCATTTAGGTTTCCAGTTTTCACACAAAGGCTTTTAGGTTTAGTACCTAGGTTTCCAGGTTTGATACATAGGTTTCTAAGTTTCGCTCATGGTTTCTAGGTATCGTGCACAGGTTTCTAGGTTTCGCTCCTAGGTTTCTAGGCATAGCCGTAAAAGGCTTGTTTGCTTTGAAATACCTTTCCCTACACACGAACTATTTTTTTCGTTAAGTTCTTTAATCCTCAACGATTTTCGAAACCACCAGTGATTGTTGAAAATGTCTTTTTAGAATATATTGTTCTGATTTCGACTGTAACTGACGGAAAATTCAAGCTCAAAAATAAATATAACGGATTCCAGAAAACGCAAGTTCTTAGAATTTCATTCAAAATTGTGCCCTAGCAAACTTGCAGTAGTATTCTAAGAAATATTGTAACAAAAATTGAAGTTTATCATTTTCTACAGCACATAAAGTATGTTTAAGGGTTTAATAATCGAAATTTAATCGTTTGAACAGGATTGAAAAAGAATTTTTGAATAGTTTTTCAAATGATTTTTTGTAAAAAATTGTGAGGGCACCTCATTGTGAAAATTTAAACTCTAAAATAAACACTTCGAAGTTGAATGGAATCCCGTCCATGAATAAATATTCAAGCGCAGATACCAAAAAAGGGCTTCAGTTCTTAGAATTTCGTTGAAAATTGTGCCCAAGCAAGCTTGCAATAGCATTTAAGGAAATTTTGTAACAAAAATTATGAAGGTTTTTGGATTTATTTTATATTCAATAACATTTAGAGTGCGCTTGATGAGTTTAATGATCAAAATTTTTCCTTTGGGGAAGAATGACAAGGAATTTTTGAGTCTCTTTCCCAGTGACTTTTTCTGAGTGAGATCAAAACACTTAGAAGTTGAAGGAAATCCTGTCCATGATTAAATATTCCAGCGCAGATTCGAGAAAACAAATTAAAGTAAAGCAAAAATAAACGGTAGCCTTGATGTCCCGGACCACGACTTGAAAGAATAATTGAGCTCCATTCGAAGGACAATAAAATAAGGACTAAGGTGCACTCTTTACTGGAAGAATAACTTGAGCACTCACTGAAATTTGACCGTGGAGACTTGATGAATGAGAGAGGCAGTGTATACGCTCAAAACCTCCATACCTAAACTGAAGAAAAACGAAACTATACTCTATAACTATAGATTATTATAACCTATAACTATAGATTATTATAATCCTTAACTATAGATTATTATAATCTATAACTATAGATTAAAACTATATCAATACCTATAGACTATAACCAAATTTCCGAGATTATAAAAACATGAGATAATGAAACGGAAAACATTGCCGAGCATTTCAAAAGAATTCTTAGACAAAAGATACAGCATATTTTTTATTTTTAACACGTTCCCTGCAAAGAGACCCACCGGTGGTGAACAACATACTACAATTTACTTAAAATTAGAATTGAATATTGAACTTCAGTTTAGCCCATCGCAGGTAATACGTTAAACTAAAATTAGGCTAGTTTACATAACCGAAACACGAGCAATGATCGTCCTTATCGTTGTTTTCTCACGATCGGTTATCACCGCTGACATAACTAGTCATTAAGTGAAAATGTAAAATGAAACATAAGATTTTTAGTTCGAGGCTCCCTAATCACAACAAAGGTGTTCGAAAGAGGGGAATGAGGAACACGACAGCCAGAAACGGTTGTGGAAAATCGAGAAGGCGGCGCGTGGACTCATTCAATAATAAGGATAGTTATAATGACCGTATCTGGGATACGAGTTTCACCAGTGCGCAAGTCCAATAATATTTTTTTATCACGGGTACTGTTATGATGGATATATTTGTTCGTCATCCACATCTGAAAAATATGTTCAAGAAAGGCATTGAATCCCGTCATTTTCGACGGGCCGTGCACACTAGTGAACTAATAATCATCGTCGATTAATACGTTCCCCGCGTACTAAATCATGTGTACAACTCAGTAAATTGTCCATTCACGTACCGGTATGAATGAATGACATTTCATGTTTCACGATCTTCTTAAGAAAGAACTGTTATCATACGAGGTGAAATGTTATCGTGCAATTGTATTTCAATATTTCTAAGGAAGAGTAAAAATATATTCCAGCGGTAAGTCGATTCCCCATTATTCTGCTACCAACAACCTGACCAAACAAACCATAAACAACCGCGGAAACGCGATGAACTTGTTAATGAAAAACTATAATAACGCATCAGTTAGCAAAAAAAAATTCTGCAGGTATCTACTACAGTAAAAATAGGGGACAAATCTGATACATATTTTAAAAACGTTATAGAAAAAACGGATGGAATTTAAATTCTATAATAAAATGGCGGTGGTAATTAGACAATAAGATTTTACACAACGTTCAAGTAAATGTAGCGTACAGCGTTTCAGTATTTCAGGACGGCAAAAAAAGGAACAAACACGTTTATCATCGTTAAAAACAAGCAAAATCTGGCATCGCTGATCAGGATTGCCAGACCAGCCTTTTCTCAGACCAAAATCCTCAAGCTTAGTTTGTTCAAACAAAATTTAACCCCGCATGCTGAGTAGTTTTTATGGTATAATAATCGTTAAAAAAAATTGACAATTTTAACCCCATTGACTTCCCAGTATCTGGCAGCCCTGCAGAGTTAGTTGCCTAATCAGGCAACCCTTCAGAGCTAGTTGCCTAATCAGGCAACCCTCCAGAGTTAGTTGCCTAATCATGCAACCCTGGAGAGTTAGTTGCCTAATCAGGCAACCCTGCAGAGTTAGTTGCCTAATCAGGCAACCTTGAAGAGTTAGTTGCCAGATCAGGCAACCATGCTGGTTTAGTTGACATATCAGGCAACCACGCAGGTTTAGTTGCCTAATCAGGCAACCATGCAGGTTATGTTGCCACATCAGGCAACCATGCAGGTTTGTTGCCAGATCAGGCAACCCCGCAGGATTGGTTACAAAACATTTGTGGTTTTTCAGAGTAGAACTTTCCTATAAAATAACTCAAAATTCAAGGATTTACCAAAAAAACTACCCGGCAGATTAGATTAGATTATTAGTTAGTTTAAGCCTCCCTATCCGCTACAAAGGCGATCCAAAGAGAGGAAGGAGGAAGGCACCATTTAGTATGGAGTTTAGGGAACGTGGAATCTACGCAGAAAGGGCATAGAAACAGTAAGATGAGAAAGAAGTTTATGAAACAAGATCAAAGTTCAAGAAGAAAGTAGTAGGTGTTGAAAAAAACAGGACAGCAGTGAACCGAAAAAAGATGGTCCGTAACAGAACGAAAACCTATGTTATTTCAACAAAAAGGAAGCCTACCTAACCCTTAGCTCGGGCCCTCACATAGTCCCCCTGGGAGCGCCAAAAACTACCCGGCATGGTTAGATGCCAGATACTTAGTGTTTTTTAGAGTAGAATTCTCCATTAAAATATTTCAAAATTGAAGGATTTTGGCTTAAAAAAAGCCAATCTAACAATCCTTGTAATCTATGGAAGAACACAACGAAGAGCTGGCTCTCGGACACCAGAAAATGAGTGAACAACTGTACAAGGAGACGACGGGACCAGGCTTTTCCACCAGCTCTTAGAAATCATTAATATTAACATGAAAACTTTATTTTGGACAAACAGCGGTGGTCTGATGGCCAAGTAAGAAAAGGAGCGCAAATCAGGAAAACAATATCCAGCCAGATCAATAACCAGACCACCGTGACAACATTGAAAGTGTGCAGGAATAAGAGCAAGACGAGCTACGCAGTAGCACAAGCAAATAAAAAACGAGCGCTATTAGCATAGGTTTTACAAGCAAATAAAACACGAACGCTATTTGTATAGGTTTTACAAGCAAATGAAAAACGAGCGCTATTTGCATAGGTTTTACAAACAAATAAAGAACGAGCGCTATTTGCATAGGTTTTACAAGCAAATAAAAAACGAGCGCTATTTGCATAGGTTTTACAAACAAATAAAAAACGAGAGCTATTTGCATAGGTTTTACAAACAAATAAAGAACGAGCGCTATTTGCACAAGTTTTACAAACAAATAAAGAACGAGCGCTATTTGCATAGGTTTTACAAACAAATAAAAAACGAGAGCTATTTGCATAGGTTTTACAAACAAATAAAAAACGAACGCTATTTGCATAGGTTTTACAAACAAATAAAAAACGAACGCTATTTGTATAGGTTTTACAAGCAAATAAAAAACGAACGCTATTTGTATAGGTTTTACAAGCAAATAAAAAACGAGCGCTATTTGCACAGGTTTTTGCTATTTTTCGTAGAATTCGAAAGCACAACACGAATACCAAGTTGGTCCGCGTAACAACCTTTGTGCGGGTCACGGTAGAAGAAACAAGGTAGGGTCAAACCAGTCTTTTTTCGTCGACCGTGTGGCAATGCTGAGGTCATGGCATCGAACCAATAGCAGCGCTCATACTGCATCTGGCAAGACTACTGGCCCCAAATCTGGCACCACTATTGGCCTAACGACATGTTGCAATGGTGACGTCTTGGCATCAGACCAATAGCAGCGCTCATGTAGCATCTGACAACACTGTTCGCCCCAAATCTAGCACCGTTATTGGCCTAACATGTCGCAATGGTGACGTCATCAGGTGTGTTTGAAATGAAGCCGTTCTATTGGCTAACCGAACAAGAGGAGCTGTATTTTTCCCGAAAGAAATGACTTTACCTTGTTTCCTCTACCGTGGTGGAACACACTGAGAACGCACCCAAAAACGGCAAGATGGAGGTCATATCCAGACAGCAATTGAGCATCCCGAAAACCTATCCACAGTGTCCACAAAAAATGTTATCTACATCTTTTAAATTTTAATAATGTGCATCTATGATGCTGTAGGAACTCAGATCAATTTATTCAACTAATATCCCTTATAAGTGTAGCTTGATACAAAAATGAAAAAATATTGAGTCTTAAAATTCATGATCGGTGGATACATATTTCTTGGACACTCTGTATAACAATTCAAGAGAGACATTAACCTCCATGTTTACAATGCGACTTGCACTCTACAGAGATGTAGGCTGGGGCACAGCGAGCGCTATGGGAGACTTGTAGCACTTATACTATTCTAGGTATATATTTTCAAACAAATGCCCAACTATAGCGTCACAGCGGGCAGCGTGAGTTCTACTGTCAACTTGGCTATACTACGAGCAGAGTTTTATCGAATAAAATTCTCAAGTTCAAGCTCTTTTTAATCAAAATTTGTTAGTTTTGGCAGAAAAACATCACGGGGTGTAACCTAGTCGGCAGAAGAGATTACGCTGCCGGCTATACTGCTATTATGTTGCAAACTGTTTGAAAATCAAGCCCTGATTAGACGCAGTCTCTACAAGAACGATGAAGTGCGTGAAGAACTAGTGCACGAATTACAGAGTAGAAAGTCCACACGTCTAAAATGCACTTGAAACGAAATTTCATCTCTGGTGCTGCTATCAAAATTCGTGAGTTAAATAGAATAACTCTAGCAAATATAAGGAACAAAGCAAAAAAGGCAAGGTACAAAAAATATATATCAAGAACCATAGGAGATACAATAGATCACACAGCGCTTCACTTCTACAGCTCCTTAGAACGTGCAAATACATTAACTTACTTACAAATGTCATGTTCATTACGCAAAGTTCAGATTTGCACAAAAAGTTCAAAGAGAAGAATCAACTGGTTGAACTGAATTAGCTATGTGCGAGGATACAAGTTCGGTTAACAGCTCTTTTTGAAGAGTGAATTTCCATTAATAATTTATTCGAAACCGTGTAATTGTGTTCTCAATCTAAACCAAATCTAAATCGTGTATAATTGAAATGTTTTTTACGCTCATAAATTTTCCCAGTGTTATTAACACGAATACTTGAAACCATGAAATTGTACACTGAGCGCCCCCATTGGCTGTTGCAAGGCGAGTGCCTCTAAATGTCGCCTCGCCATTGGTCAGTATTGGCCACGGCCACTGAGTGTAGAGCTTTTCGGGAGTAGAGAAATTAATAGAGTTACTTGAAGCTTAAATGAATAGAACAATTAGGATCCTCGGAGAGAGTCTCTTATAATTGAGTTTTTGGAGCACTTAGTTGAAGTAAAGCTCCGAACAACGGATTTATCAGAAAAAAGTAGGATGTTGATAAATTTGAAGTTAGGTGACTACAACAAGCAGAATGGGAGGGCAAAATGCAAGGTGAGAGGTCAGTTCTCGTTGTCTATTGTCTGTGAAGGCACCACTGGGCCGGACAGAAGAACTTCAATGTAAAACGCCCATTCCATTACAATTACATAAAACTGCTAAGTACCCTCGTACAAAATCTAACTCAAGTAGGCACCTTACATTATCGTAAATAAAGAAGGCAAGTTTGTTATGCTTATACCTAGGGCTGTGACAGTAAGCTATATCATATTATCACAGCCCTGATAATCACACACATACATGCGTATGTTTGTAGTTTACACATGTTTTTACACATCGTATTAAATCACATGTCTGTGATTCTTGTAAGTCTTGTATGATTTAAATCAACTTTTATCATTAAATCACATGTATGTATGTGATTTATTACAA
Organism: Platorchestia sp. MABIK; assembly: GCA_014220935.1. NCBI lineage: Eukaryota > Metazoa > Arthropoda > Malacostraca > Amphipoda > Talitridae > Platorchestia > Platorchestia sp. MABIK. The sequence goes on from JACJUY010004828.1 coordinate 13,869, forward strand.
ATCACATGCAAACATTTATTACAAATCACATGACTATTAGGGCTGTGAAAATATGATTAGAGGCTATTGCCACAGCCCTACTTATATCAAAGGACGGAGAACAAGTAACGGACAAGACACATTTCCACACAAGGAACGAACACCAAACGGTGGCGTAAGTCTTAAGCCTAAGTAGGTGAGGAAATTATTATTATTATTCTTAGGGGGTAGGTGAGGGAATGCAGTTACAAAGTTCTGACCAAGAAGTTTAACACTCGAGACTCAAACATTATTATTAACATTTCAATAATTGTAATTGTTTAACCACCGTTGCCACCAACAAGCAATCCGCACAGTGCAACTCAGTAGCAAAGTATATTTTAAAATAAATTTGTAAACGGTACCATCTGTAAATGTACATCTCTTTCATAATTTACACCTCGTGTGAGATTAGATCGAGACTCGCACAAGTGTAACGAAAGCATACCCAACAATAATAGTAAGTCTAGGGTTACGTTTCCAACAAGGTCTTACCCAACAAATATTTGGCCATTTTACTTTTCATCGATTTCATTTTATTTCCCACATGCTGAACTTTCCACAAGAGGAGTAGCCGGGGATTTTGGATTAAAGGCGTTTTGAATAGCATTGGTTCGTAAAGTTTGTTTTTATTTAACCACCATAGACACCACGAAGGCGATTGGTTCGTAAAGAAATAATGAACCAACCAACTTCGTAAGTCACAGTTGTTGACAGAAGAACTCACTTATTGTGCAAGTTAGTTCATTATTAATGAACTTTGTACATACCAAGCCTTTTTCTCTTTTTAGTGGGCTTGGTATATACAAAGTTCATGATTACCAAGTTCAATGAACTTTGCAGCTCAATAAAAGAAATCAGTGAGAGCAGAAATTATGACAAGAACTAGCAGAAATTCATTGCAGGCTCTGTAATTCACATCATGAATTTCAGATGAAGAATATCACAGCCTAAACATGGACTGGCAAGAATCTGAAGTAGGGCAAGAATTTCTGATGACTGCAAGCATCAGGAAATGCAGAAATGTGACCTTTTTACGATATGCTCCATAATCGCCTCCTAGCAAAAAACACAATGACCAACCAATTCTAACTTTCACATATATCAGATTAGATTAGATATTAGTTTAAGCCTCCCTAACCGCTAAGAAAAAAAAAAGGTTCCGAAGAGAGGCAGATGGAAGGCACCATTTAGTATGGAAATAAGGGAACGTGGAATCTATACAGAAGGAGAATACAAACAGTAAGCTGAGAAAGAAATTTATGAAGTAAGATAAACTTAGAAGAAGAAACTAGTAAGTGCTGAAAAACAGGACAGCAGTGAAAAAAGGTGGTCCATAACATAACAAAAAACATTTTCTTTCAACAAAAAGGCCTACCTAACTATCAGCTCGGGCCCTCACACATTTCACCCTGGGATGTTATATATTTTGATCAATGAAATAGATCAAGCCTTGAGCCACACACACACAGAATGTTTATTGACGCCATGACATTATTCGAACAGCGCCATCAGTGCAAAAGAATCCCTACCAAAAGAACAGGCCACGAATGGCAGTTTCGTAAATATCAGCAAACTATCATTTTGCTGCCTTATGAAGGTGTGCAAGCAGTTCAGACCTTACCACCAATAATTAATTTAAGTATTCAACCATCATCGAAAAGGCGATTCAATAGTAAATACACATACTTGAGTGTTTGAATAGAGACTGGGATATTCGGTATTTTAGCATACTAAGAAAACCATGAGTAACCATATACTCCACAGACAATCATTTTACGCATGAGGAGTTTTTGCTTTACTTCCAGCATCTCTAAGACGAAATCACGGAAAGGAGCCGCGGTTTGCTACAGTGAACGACACTCAATACTCGAGAGGTACGCCAAAAATATACACTAGACGTGCACTAGTGTAAGAGAATCGCTACTGTCAAAAATATATCCTAAAGCTAGAAGGAATGCATAGTCATACATTTGAGGTATAAATCAATACTTTATAAAAAGAGATCTAGAAATAGTGGTTTTCGAGACCGAAGTTAATGATACTCATAAAAATATGAAAGTTTCTCTTGGTGCAGCGTACATGTGAAGAATAAATAACTACCCTTCTAATTTCTTCTAAGATATTCTTCCAATCCTACACGACACCATGGTTTCTGAAGACCAGATTTGTGTGATCACACACTGACAGTCCATACAGAAAACTTCGGAAAAATCCTGCATTTCAAAAAGCGTAATGCTGAAAGAAACATTCTAGATGTCAAAAAGTAGGCACGAGCAAGCGCGTCTAGGTTTTCTAATACAGTAAAAATATTTGATTGGACACAAACGATTTAGAACAAGTTCTCAGCCATCTAGAACAAATTTCAACCCATCTAGAACAAATTCCAAGCCATTTAGAACAAATTCCAAGCCATTTAGAACAGATTCCAAGCCATTTTGAACAGATTCCAACCCATCTAGAACAAATTCCAAGGCATTTAGAACAGATTCCAAGGCATTTAGAACAGATTCCAAGGCATTTAGAACAGATTCCAAGGCATTTAGAACAAATTCCAAGCCATTTAGAACAGATTCCAAGACATTTAGAACAGATTCCAAGGCATTTGGTACAGATTCCAAACCATTTAGAACAGATTCCAAGGCATTTAGAACAGATTCCAAGGCATTTAGAACAGATTCCAAGGCATTAAGAACAGATTCCAAGCCATTTAGAACAGATTCCAAGGCATTTAGAACAGATTCCAAGGCATTAAGAACAGATTCCAAGCCATTTAGAACAGATTCCAAGGCATTTAGAACAAATTCCAAGGCATTTAGAACAAATTCCAAGGCATTTAGAACAGATTCCAAGGCATTAAGAACAGATTCCAAGGCATTTAGAACAGATTCCAAGCCCTTTAGAACAGATTCCAGGGCATTTAGAACAGATTTCAAGGCATTTAGAACAGATTCCAAGCCATTTAGAACAGATTCCAAGGCATTTAGAACAGATTCCAAGGCATTTAGAACAGATTCCAAGCCCTTTGCTTCTGCGCAAGATGATCTAACTGCACCAAACGCTACTCAGCACCTTGCAAGAGGCAGAGCAGTCACAAGCACTTTCACTACGTGCTACTACAGAAGAAATAAGGAAGCGTCAAACAAGTCGTTTGTTGTCAACCGTGTGGCAATGCTGACGTCATGGCAACGAACCAACAGCAGCGCTCACGTTGCATCTGGCAACACTGCTAGCATCAAATCTGGCTCCACTATTGGTTAAACGATATGTCGCAATGGTGACATCATTCAGTTTGTTTGAAATGAAGCCTTTCTATTGGCTAGCGGAACAAGAGGTGTATATTTCTCCATAGAAATGACTACTTCGTTTCCTCTACCGTGCACGTCACTGAAAGAAACAACCACCTGAACTCAACTATGTCCAACCACGCTTGCAATATTTAAGTAGTTGTGGTACTACAAATGAGTAGTAGTAGTACTACAACAAATGAGTGGTAGTACTACAACAAATGAGTAGTAGTACTACAACAAACGAGTACCTTATTAAGGCTTATTTCAAGGCTAAGGAGTCGCATTCACACCACAAAACACACTGTTCATCACAAACAGTAAATTTTTATAACTTACAGCGCTTTTGATTAAAGTTGCATAGGTTGTTCTGGGACAGAAGAAGATTTAAAATTTCACCGTATCAACAAATTGTACATTCTGAGAGCCCAAAAGATTTGGTGACTGATATTTCATCATAAATCCAACCAAGTACTCACAGAAACAAGAATATTAAAGCACGAGGCTTCCAGGTGTTTGAGGAAGTCTAGTGCAAAAATTGAAGCGAAGAAAAAAAAATATAGCCAAACCAAAGCAATCTCTTCTGCATCCTCCCTAGGCAAATATCAACACATCGACCCGCACTTGGAAGAGGCAAGCAAGTGTCAACACATCGACCCGCACTTGGAAGAGGCAAGCAAGTGTCAGCACATCGACCCGCGCTTGGAAGAGGCAAGCAAGTGTCAACACTTCGACCCGCACTTGGCAGAGGCAAGCAAGTGTCAACACATCGACCCGCACTTGGAAGAGGCAAGCAAGTGTCAACACATCGGACCCGCACTTGGCAGAGGCAAGCAAGTGTCAACACATCGACCCGCACTTGGCAGAGGCAAGCAAGAGACAAGCGTGAAGACACTGGAGCACAAACAAAAAGCAGCATCGCAACAAAACAACATAACACCATCTAACCAATTCCTCAAAAAATGCCAAGACTGAAGCAGATCAAAGAACTCGACTTAACAACTAAATTAAACAATTTCCTAAATTAAACTGACAATACAATTTTTTAAATTACTTCCAATAAGTCTAATGAGCTTGGACAAAGACTAACCAATTCAGATAGATTAAAATTAATTATCAATAAATTATCAAGCTTATAATAATGAAATTAATTAATTGTAGATCACTCCGAGATCGAACTCTTGTTCTCCAGCTAAACATAACTCCAACAGATCTCCAGATAATGATTCTCAAGTTAAATAAGACAATGCAGAGCAAAGACAAAAAGCGTAACCATAATGAGTATTACATACCTACTAACTCATCAGCAAAAATAAACCACACAAAGACTACTCAGTGTTGAACCCAAAGCTAACAACAACACTCAAATCTCATATCACAAGGTTTATAACATTTTCTTCCCTATATTTTGGTCCCCAGAAGGCGATTTTTGTTGGTTTAGAGAGTGGGGCACCGCAACATCCTGAGGCGCCATCTGATTGGCTGGCCGGGCAGACGCCACCTGATTGGCCGGCCGGTCGGGCGAGGTGACAATGTTGCCTAACTCGAGCACTATGGAGTTGGTATCCTGGCTACCCGAAACCGAAAGATGCCGATGTTTGGGAACATTGGGAGAAAAGGCGACAGCCGGAGACATGAGCGTACCATTGTTCCCTTTAGGAGATCCCAAAGCCACGTGATCGGGGGAGGAAAAAGGACTAGAAGAAAGACATTCATGTGTTCCTAACATGGCAACATCTGAAGAGTCCGATGGCGTCGCGTCACCGAACGTGATTCGCCAGTCGCTGGAGGGCTGTTGCAAGGACAGGGTGTCGTCGATGCCGCACGCTTCTGCGTTGTTGATGAGTATGTCACCTTCGCTGCTGCTGGCTGATGATGATCCGCCACAACGCTTGTAGAAAACCTGACACAAAAACCATCATGAATACTGTATAATAAAACGCCAGGTGTCTCCTTGAATTTACATTTAAACAAATAAATTTATGTATTTCATCTTATGAACACATCGAATTGGTTGATCAGTTTTGTTTGGTTGGTCCGTCTCTTTTTCACGCCACGGTAGAGGAAACAAGGTTGGGTAATTTCAATGGGAGAAAATACACCTCCTCTTGTTCGGCTAGCCAATTGAAAGGCTTTTTCCAAATCAACTTTATGACGTCACCAAAACCCCATGTCGTTAGGCCAATAGTGGAGCCAGATTTGGGGGTAGCAGTGCTACCAGATGCAATATGAGCGCTGCTATAGGCTCGTTGCCGTGACGTCAGAAAAACCCCACCGCCAACGAAAAGAAGACTGGTTTGAACCTACCTTGTTTCCTCTACCGTGTTTCACGCTCATAAGGATGCTTAATGACCGTATTTGTGATGCGAGTTTCACCAGTGCACAAGTACAAGAATATTTTAATCGCAGGTACTATTAGGATGGATATATTTGTTTGGCATCCATATCAAGATTTATTTCGAATCCCGTCATTTTTGATGGGTCGTGTACACTAGTATTATAGAAATAATACCCGTACCAATATGCAGGTTTTCCTATTCGGAGTTTGGCTCGAAGCTTCCTTGAACTTCAAGCTCGATTCAAGCACAAATTTTAAAAAAAATTACACCCAATCTCATGTAAAAAAAATCAAGTTCATTTTTATATATAAATTTTCTTTAAACGGAACATATTTTATTGAAACATAACAATTTTTTTAAAGCATCAAATTTAGTTTAAAAAACTAATTGTAATGAAAATACTATTTATAAGTCCAATTTCATTTGAAATGACCAAATATCATTTAAAAAGATTATCCAAAGCTCCCGAAATTATCATTCTAGTGAGAAAATTGCAAATTTGGCCAAAATGAAATGAGTAAATTCTATTAAAAGACCAATTTCATTCAGGAAGACAACATTATTTTTTAAAAACTAATCAGTCTCGAGAGAAAATGGCCAACATGGCACCACTGGAATGAGCTAATTCTATTTAAGACCAATTTTATTTAAAAAGACCAAATATTTTTAAATACTAATTTTCGTGAGAAAATGGTCAACATGGCCAATACTGATCATTCTCGTGAGAAAATGGCCCAACACAGCAACAAATAAAGTAAGTGCGAGTTGACAGAAGCAGACGGACCATGCCGCTCCTGAGCGTGGTGGCGTCAGCGGCCTTGTCAGCAGCCACCGGCAGCTCCTCCCCAGACCCCTTCACCTTCAGCATCAGGAAGTTGTCCGTCACCCAGAATATCAGCGCCTGCAACCAAAATTATGAAAAAGAGTACGAAAATTTTGAATTTTTCATGAAAATTATGAATTTTCTCACACAGGCAGCACTATGTACAAAATAATTAAGGTGAAATATCAGCACATGCAACGAAAATTATGAAAAAGACCACAAAAACTTTGAAAATTTTGAATTTTTTCATACAAGGCAGCACCATGTACAAAATAATTCTAATATTATTTACATGCGATTCGTATTTTGCAGAAAATACCCAGGAAAAAGTTCTTGTGGTAAGCAAAATTTCCTACAGCGTTTAGAATGAGCTAATAAACTGGTTTGTGTTCTACAAAACTTTATACTGCTTACCGATTTTAGACCAGCCTAACAGTTTAGAAATAGCCAGTGAGTTTGTTTAGTATATAATATACACAAATCAATGAGATACATTTTGAGCTGTGATTGCCATAATTGAATTATCAACCCCGCTGTAAACCTATTGAGAAACTGTCATCTATCGAATTCAAAAGTTAGACATACTTGAACATTTGACGACCAACTCTTGCACTCTACTTGCAGGTGGACCAAATCTACTCCGAACATAGGCTCAATACTAAAATTGAATGGCTAAATACCTGACCAGTTAGATTAGATGTTAGTTTAAACATCCCTAACAGCTAAAAAAAAAGCATTCCGAAGAGAGGAAGGAGGAATGCACCATTTAGTATGGAGATAAGGGAATGCAGAATCTATGCAGAAGAAACAGTAAGTTGAGAAAGAAGATTATGAAACAAAATAAAAGTTGAAAAAGAAAGTAGTAGGTGCTGAAAAGCAGGACAGCAGTGAACCGAGAAAAAGTGGTCCTTAAGATGACAAAAAACACTATTTCAACAAAACGAAGGCCTACCCAACTCTCAGCTCGAGCCCTCACATATTTTCCCTTTCGGAGTGCTAATTCTCATAGATACAATTGTTTTATTCCCCTGATGGGATATACCAGAGCAGTTCTAGCTAAGTACAAGCACTATCAAGATTCAGAATTTTTGGAGATGGAAAGCACAAACAGAATCATACAGTAACTAGAAGTGAAATAACACAAGAAATGTGTCTACCTGAACAGAGGTCTATAGTGAGACGACTTCTACACCTGACACCTGCCGAGAACAACACAAAAATATCATTATCATCGTTAACCAGCACCCACGTTCACGAAAAGGATAACATTGGTAACCAGCACTCACGTTCACAAGAAGAGGATGATACATCAGTAACCAACCAGCACCCACGTTCACGAAGAAAAGGATAACATTGGTAACCAGCACTCACGTTCACAAGAAGAGGATGATACATCAGTAACCAACCAGCACCCACGTTCACGAAGAAAAGGATAACATTGGTTACCAGCACTCACGTTCACAAGAAGAGGATGATACATCAGTAACCAACCAGCACTCACGTTCACAAGAAGAGGATGATACATCAGTAACCAACCAGCACTCACGTTCACAAGAAGAGGATGATACATCAGTAACCAAGCACCACTCACGCTCACAAAGAAGAGGATGATCGCAACCAAGCAGCACTCACGTTCACAACATCAGCAACCAAGCAGCACGCACGTTCACAACATCAGCAACCAAGCAGCACGCACGTTCACAACATCAGCAACCAAGCAGCACGCACG
>JACJUY010004828.1:24224-66869 GCA_014220935.1 Platorchestia sp. MABIK
ACACTTCCCAATACACACCATTTCGTCCCACCAACTGCGCACCTTTTCCCAACACTCTGGCATTCACTTCCCTCACCACACCATCCATAAACAAATTAAACAACCACGGCAACATCACACATCCCTGTCTCACGCCTGTCATAACTGTGAACCACTCACTCACCTCATTCCCTACTCTCACACACACTCTGCTGTCAATGTAGAAACTCTTGATTACATTCAACAGTCTCTCACCCACTCCATACAAACTCACAACTTGCCACAGAGCCTCACGGTCCACTGTGTCATACGCCTTCTCTAGATCCATAAAAGCCCAATATACATCTTTACCTTTTGCCAAGTATTTTTCATTTAATTGCCTCACAGCAAACATTTGATCCACACAACCTCTGCCACTTCTAAAACCACATTGTTCTTCAGCCAGCACACGATCCGTCATCACTCTCACTCTTCCAATCAAAACTCTTCCATACAGCTTCATAACGACACTCAGTAGACTTACACCTCTAGAATTACTGCACTTATACCTGTCACCTTTCCCCTTGTACAACGGAACTACACACGCGGAACTACACAGTTGTACTGTAGCATTTTTGCCAATGAAGTCTACTAAACAACACCAATCTGAAGTGGGTGGCAACTGGCTACTATTTTGTACCATGTATCATGTAATATGTAGTCCAGTTGCACAGGTGTTTTAACAGTACTGAATAGTTTGTGAGTGCAAATGACTAGCTGTAACTCCAACTAATGTTCCAAAGTATTGTACCAAACAAATCTTAAATTAGAATTACTGTCCTGATTGGCAGAAAATAACAAGTGACTTCACTGATCTTCAACTAAATTGATGACTAGGAAGTGAATACCAAGAAGGCATAATGGTGTATATACACCAACTCTCTAATAAAAAATGTAACAATTTATCAAGTATTTGCTCACCAGGTGCAAGGGTCCCCAGTGAACTCCTCAGCAAGAACAACATTAGAGAAGTGAACAAGGGCAGCTCCCAGTCCTTGCTTTGACGTGTCGTAGAACCACACCAGCCAAGACCGCCTTCTTTTTGCTGGCTCACAAAACCGCTTCACTGAAAAAAGTTTAGAACAATCAAATAACAGAGGTGACAAAACATATTTGTTACCTACCAGCGCTTGTAATTAAATTTTTCCTGTTTTATATATGTCTATTATTCATATACACTAGTGTGCACGGCCCGACAAAAATGACGGGATTCAATACCTTTCTTGTACAAACTTTCCAGATGTGGATGACTAACAAAAATATCTATCCTAACAGTACCCGTGATAAAAAATATTATTGCATTTGCGCACTGGGGAAACTCGCATCCCAGATATGGCCATTATGGCTATCTTTATGAGCGTGACAGAGAAATGGAAAAAGCAGACTCTAAACAAATAAACCAAGGATATTTTTAGGTAGTAGAAGGACCCGTGGAAATTTTTTGGACCCGTGGAAATTCCTCAGACCCGTGGAAATTCCTAGGTTGACCCGTGTAAAAATTCTGTCAATATAACCTAACCTACGCTAACCTATCCTATCCTAATCTAACCAAACCTATCCTAAACGAACACATCCTGGTATTATTCAAACATATCAATGCATGTTTAGGCCATCTTGTAATGTTATACTGAGGAGTTCGGTATCCATGATACCGCAAGCTCAGGCATACTATGTTGCTTAAGAAGGGGACACCAAACAGATATATAAATAAATATATAAATAAACAAACATCGGGTATTATTAGGTTGGAAGATAGTTGGTTAGGTTAGATAAACAGATTACTTTGAATCATCTTTAATTTGGCCAGTCAACTCTTTAGTTTGTTCTCCATAAGCATTTTGAAATTCATTTTAACAAGATTTCATACATTTGTTGAGTGTCCAAATATTGATGAAGCTAAATTATTTACCTAACTGAATCAATTACTACTGCAGATGGACAATTAAATCTTTATAAGAACCTACACAATTCAAGTACAAAGATGTAATAGATAACACAGATATACCAGATATACCAGCATACAAGGACAAGGAGAGTAAGGATTCCTAGGGTAATACTTAACATACCACAAAAAATAACAAATGCTAATACAATAGATAACAGACCAGATTTAACTTAACACCCAAGAAACAGCATAAAAAGAACAAACTTCAAAAAGAAGGCTAAATGCAGCATCAATATTATTTTTAAGGCCTACAAGCCCATCAAATTTGCATCAGAGTCTTGAACTCACCAATGAGCAGCCTAAACACAAGAGAGATATCAGGATCTCAAATGAACTCACCAGTGATTAGCCTCAAGACAAGATATCAGAATCTTAAATGAACTTACATGTGAGCAGTACAAAGATAAGAAAGATATCAGAATCTCAAATGAACTCACCAATGAGTAGCATGACAAGAGATATATCAGGATCTCAAATAAACTCACAAATGAGCCGCCTGAAGATAAGAAAGGGATCCAGATCTCAAATGAACTCACCAATGAGCAGCATGAAGGCTAGAGTGGCCAAGAGGAGCTGGACAAACCAGCCATAGCTGTTGGTGAGTGCATCACGGCCGCAGTGCACATCCACATTGCTGCTGTCATTGGCAGACAGCAAACCCTGAGCTGATGCAAGAGCTCCAGTTACACCAGCAACTGTTGTCATTTCTATATCATGTCTGACTTTCACTTCCTTGAGCTTGATCTAATTCAAAATGGAAAAAAATAAATATCTATTTACATACACATTGACCTTACAATAATTTATTCCACTAAGGAAAAAAAACATTAAAATAGTCAGAATAAACTATAAAATACAAATTTATTATAAACACTAAACAAATTCTAATAAAGAGACAAAATATTACTTTTTATCTTTATCATAGGAGCAACTTATTTCTGAAAAGTGTTTTATATAGGCTTTTTAATTCCCAGGTTTAGCTCAAAATCATTGATTAGATTAATTTATGCTAATAAGTTTTTTTAGCTGTGCTGAACCTAACAGAATTTATAGGCTAGAACTTGGTTAATGCAACCATTATTACAACAAAGATGTTGACAAAAGAGAAATGAGGAAGGCAACATTTGGTAAGGAATTAGTGAAACAATATGTTTCTGTACACCCTGAATGTGTTTCTCTACTGACTTTGTTTCTGTACACCCTGCAAATAAAACAGCAATATAGAAAGGATTATATGAAAACAGCTAGTAGTTCAAAAAGACTGAAATAGTGGCTAAAAAATGAACAGCAATGAATTTGAAAAAGATTGTTTTTGACAAAGACCAAGTCCATAAATAAATTCTATTCAAAAATGTGTTATATTAAAAAGAAGGCCTATGGAGCACCTAACAATCAGTTCAAGATTTTACATCTTCTCCCTAAAAGCTTCTTCTTTTAACAATGATGTTCCTAGAGAAAATTAACAGAAGCAACTTTTAGAATGAAACTGAGGGATCAAGGAATCTTTGCATAAGATGTGTCCCTACATCCTACCTATAGAGACCAGAAGATTAAAAAATGTTCATTTAACAAGATAAAAATTTAAAAGTGATAGAATTGCAATATTTAATACAATAATGAATCTGTTTAATTCAAATGAAAGAAAAGTCAACATAAGCTTCAATTATAAACTCAACTTGTTTTGTAGTTCTAATTCCCTTTGATACAATAGTTATATCTTCCTTTGAGAAGAGTTTTAGCTGTTTACAAGTTAGTTAAATGTAAAAATCTACTAAATAAATATTTTTCCTGCATCACAACTGAAGTAAACTATTTCTTTAATAAAACCAACTATGAAAATTTGTCCAAAATTTGACGTAAATTAATTGTATAATATGAGAAATAAAATTAAAATAAGCTACATTGAAAAAAAGCTAAATAAATAAACTGAAAAGATAAAAAAGCCATTCAAAGTAATCAGATTTCCTTTTTTGAATAAAGTTTTGTTCTCATATTTGATAATCTTTTAGTGAAAAAATTACCTATGCTAAATACTATTTTTTGGCTCTCTGGCAAACTTTAGTAACAAGGCTTACAGGGTAATTATTTCAGCATTATCTTTTACACTGACTGCTGGTTACTAAAGAAGAAAAACTAGAACAAAAAAGAAAAAACAATTTATTTCTAAAAAATTATACAAAAAGCACATCATTGGTTTTTAAAGTATCTCAGAGGGAGGATCCTTAGTTGATACGCACACAAGGGTGTTGTAATACCTATGTCAATAGTCAAAACAAATGATTGAGACTGAGTAATATATTTCTACTGTTGCTTAATCTAGGGTTGATGACATATATGTAATAACAACTTGAAAAAAAGACATAATTTGAGTCACAATGTATTGTTGAAAACACTCTCATTAGTGCACACTTACATTGAAAAACAAGCCCAGGAATTGGCAATATACGGAATCAGTATTGAAAGTAAAACGGGTGGATTAAAATAATTTTGCATCTAAGACTATGAGATTGACATTCAAAACTATATTTTTACTCCTACATATCAACTCGGGCTTACAAAAATGTTTTTTATCACAACACAAATTTATACTTCCATGCAAATGTTAGTAGCACAAAAGAGTCTATCTGAATCAAAATCATCAAAAGGACTGTTCTATAACGGCAACCAAGACGTATAACACATCATGAGTAATACGTAAAACTACACATCCAAAGTAGCTAAAAACAACCCCACAAGTTACAGGTTCAATGAAACCATTCAGTGCAATACACTGAAAAATATAAAACTGTTTGTACAAATTTAATACAGTTATTAAAAATTTCACTTCCGATATATATATGCACGTTCTTAATAAAAATAAGGAGTTCTAAAAATGTACTCTTATTATGGTTGAAACGTATGAAATCTAAAGGTAATATTTTATCTGCTAAACATTTGGTGCTGATGTATTTTACTCAGTCTACTTTTCTTCACTCCAAAGAGTGTATTATGGATAACGGATGGCATATACTACACACACACACTGATGACTTTCTCCAAGTTTCACTGAACCCTAACACCCTAACCGCAGCAAACGGAAACCGTAACACTCAGAACACCTTCCAATCTATGCGGGGCCTTGGGAAATCTGATCTGATTGAATTCCGATTAATACAAGAGGAGGTGTGAGGTCAGTTGCTGTAATACATCGCTCCTCTTATCCCCATTCCCCAGGATGAAAAAAACTTACGTAATGTTATTTCAAAATGAAAATTGAAAAACTTTCAATTTAGGCTAATTTGATTATTTCCGGTTAAAAAGTTTAAAAATAGAAGCTGATAAAGTGAGTTTATTATTTAGAGTTGATTGCTTCTCTCAATATCATAATTAGCCCCCGACACGCCAATTAGTTTTCGGGCCCCGACATACCGGCGCGCCAAATTTCGACCACTCGCGCGAACACAAACTTTAACACAGTCTTTCTTCCTAACTCAAATGGTTTGTCTATTAGCACGCCTCGTACGATATGTCAATTAGTACGTCTATCAGGTTTGGACTTTAATCAATAAAAACTAAGTTCGAATGTGTGAAATGCATGTCATGTATCAACTCTTTTAGAAATAAACAGTTTTTCTTTCTTTCAATCAGAAGGGGGTAAGGTGGAGTCACTGTAGGAGTTAGTTTACACGTTCTCATGGACGAACTCAAAAAATAGAACAATACATGTTCACTCTAAGAATAATATACTTTTCAAACTAAATTAAGTTGTAAAAACCCTTTGACTGGAACAGTTTTTTAAATGAAAGCTTGGTAAACCTTGAGTGTAGTTAAATTAAAGAAATAAACTATCTTGTTGAGGGAATGGGGATATGGACCATGCTCTCTCCCTCTTGCATAAACAAAAGTCTTGTGTGATATACGCGGCACGCAAACACAAATTTCTTTAGCACTCTTAAATTAAGAGTAATTTGAAGCTATTATGTAGAATAATTGAAAAGGGCAGTTGGGTAAAAAACACGATCTCAAAAAAAATTCGGAATACAGTGGAAGTTCGCAGAGCTTAATTTAGCTCACTCTCTAGACAAACAAAAATCTTATGCCATACATGTGCACACAAATTATTTGAGCTTCAGATTGATACTAATTTGAAATTTTCAGGTAAACTTGCTCTTCTGCCATAAAGCGTTCTTCTTTGCAAAATTGAAGGAAGAAATGTGATACGACTGGTGCTAGCCGTGGCACTACCGTACTAGCAGTCAGCATTCCGGTCTTGAAACCCGTGGTCGAAACCTTCGTTCTTAGGTTGGACGGACTTTTGCTGAAGAAATCCATCGACTTTCAAGATCCTGGATCCCCGCCTTGTGATCCCCGCTGAAGAAGAAGAAGAAGCTGCTCTTGCAAGTTGCTAGTGATTTTGAATTTGTACAATACAGCTGATTTTATTAGCAGCCGTAAAAGCCTGGGCTTAGCAGTTTGTTTTTCAACACCACTGCCTTTCTAATTGATGTAATTCATCTGTTGAACCTGCTCTAAAATACATATTTGCAGTGTGGGTGAAAAAATTGTGTGTGAAAGCTAGCAAAATAATTTTATTGTAAGTTTATTCTATAGACGGAAAGGGTTGCCATTGAAACAAATTGGATGAAAAAAAAAACATTCACACTATTATTTTTGTGGAATGATCAGTAGTGGAACAATAAGGTGTCTTAGCATATAATAACAACTTAGGTAGTATGTAGATATGTGAATGATGGAAATGTATATTATTTATTTTCAAAATCTATGATTCTGATTTTAGAAACTTTTTATTACTATTTTTGTCAGAGGTTAATGTTATTATTATTAAAAAAACAATATGAATACATTCTTTGGACATATTACCAAGGGGACTGAAAACTTTTACACACTTTTAAAGAATGGGTCAATATTGATTTTAGGCCTTTCACGGAAATAAAAAATTCCGTTCCAAAGAATCACTAAAGGAACATATTTAAAAACGTTTTACATGAAGGACATTCTGCTCGCAGATGCATTATTTTTGAGTTATTCAACTTAGGAGTTATAAAAATGTCTTATACAAAAGTGAAGGAACGGACACGTAAATATGCTGAAATACGGTATTAACGTAACGATGGGTGAGGTTAGGGTAGGTTATGGCGGGTTAGTTAAATGAACTAATATAAAATAACATAAATCAATCTAAAATAGCCTACCTTAACTTACCCAAACCGTCTCTGTTCGTTTCCCGCCAAGAAGTGGGCGCGTCCCGCCAGAAAAGTGGGCGTCGCCCAACAATGCGGCGACTAAGCAACCGACCAAATAATTTTATTCCTATCTGAACGTAATTATTGTTATATCTCAAAAATAACGCATCAGCGAGCAGAATGTCATTCATGTAAAACGTTTTTAAATGCGTTGCTTTGATGATTCTTTGGAACGGAATTTTTAATTTCCGTGAAAGGCCTAAAATCAATATTGACCAAAGAATGCCCCACAGGATGTTTGATATTACCTAGGTGGGTAGAAAAATATAAGGTATTTGCTTACAACAGGACACTAATTAATTTTCTAGTTTTGTTGCTTGAGCAATTGTAATGAGAATGAAATATGCAACTTATCTTCTATGCACTTTCCATCACAAATGAGTATTTAATGAGTTATAGCGGTATGTTAATTTCTGCCTTCCATGGCTATTCTTCTCATTCACATGTTGAAATTGTTGCACTTTCTTTTAGGAAACTGTCCATACAGAATTTGAGGAGGAGACTCAAGTGTTTTTACAATAGAATCTCTATTCAGACGGCTCTAATGTGCTCGTGTGGACGTCAAGTTAGGTTAGGTTAGGTCTGAAGGTAGATTACCTTCAGTTACGTTGGGTTACCGCTATAACTCGGTAAATACTCATTAGTGACCGAAAGTGCATAAAAGAAAAGTTGTTTATTTCATTCTCATTACCATTATTCAAGCAACAAAAACTAGAAAATTAATCAGTGTCTTGTTTGTATACATTTATCATTTGAAATTTATACCTCAGTCTAAAAGTCCATCATGGCTCAAAAGAACGAGTGCTTTTTTTTTTGTTATTGTAAAAGCTTTGCTTTAGACTGTCAGAGACCTTTTGCACATAGGGCACTGCTCTATAACTTTAATAAAAAATATCTTCTGTAGGCTAGTACACTAGCCTCCTAAACAATGGTGTGAAAGCCATAACTACTTTGCAATACTTTGAATAACCATTTTTAAAGATGTAGTTTAAATATTATAAAAATTGTGTCAAAAATATTTTATTTTTCAGACTTGAGTGGCTAGTGCCAAGATGGGGAATGACAGAGATTATGACATTGTAGTTCTTGGAGCTACTGGATTCACAGGTCAATTTGTTCTTGAAGAGGTAAGCATTTATTCCATCTGTAGTGAGTAAGCTATGCATGATAGGTATAAGTATTTGTTTAAGTTATATTGAATTAATAGTTTGTCATTAGAAGCACTTCTCATTCATGTCAATAATTTGAGTTTTAGTATTTTGGTTTTATAATATGTAACTTTCATTTATCTTGAATATATATGTATACAAAATGCACTCACTCTCCCATGAGCATAGTGGTTGTAATAGTACTGCTGTTGTGGCATTTTTGAGCAGAAGTAGTGTTTTATTAAGAAATTGTGGCAGTAACATAATTTTGTTCTAACTTCTAAATTCTCATAATAGAATTCTATGTGTGGTAGATACCAATTTTTTACCATTTTGTAGCTAACAGAGATGTATCTTTTCTAGCTGATGATGAACGCATCTGGTGATGCTGGTGAAGTGAAAGTGTGTGCAGCAGCCCGAGACAGCAAACGACTCAACGCTGCTATCAAACTTGCTCATGATAGGGTAGAGACCACACCTGCGTCGGCAAACAGTGTTAAAGTTCATGCAGAAGTTGTGGACATCAATGATTTGGACAAACTTGAGGCTCTTGCTCGCAAGACTACCATTCTTCTCTCCTGTGTAGGACCTGTAAGTTTTGCAAACATCATGAGTTTGCTGGATTAGTGAAGCCTAATTCTTGTAGGGTGCTGAAAGATCTTTACCAAATATTTTCCATGATTTTGCTAAGCCAAGTGAAATTTTTTTTTACATGTTATAGAACATTTAAAATGAGAAAATGCCCATAAAATCAATAAGCAGACATTTTTAGATGATGCCAATTTATTAACAAATGCATAATATTAAAAATTATAAATCTTTAATGTTATTTATTTGATCCCAATAGAAGCAAAGAAAGGTGTATAAGAACACTGGTATGCTGCTCTCTCACAAAATTGATCATATATTCAGTTTTTTATCATTTCTGATATTTCTTTTTTTTCATTGGAGGTATTTCTAGGTGAGGCAATACTTTTTGATGCCTCCATGCTATTCATTTTCCAATAATTTTCTTTACATTTGTACTACTTGAGCTACTTTAAATGCTTCATCATACCACAGTATCATGAGCTACTTTTAACATTATGCCACAGTAATGTGAGCTACTTACAACATTATACTGCAATACAGTGAGTTCCTTTTTATGCTTCATTACACCGCAGTACCGGACTTACGGGCACCAAGTGGCGCTGGCATGTGTGAAGGGAGGCGCAAATTACCTGGACATCAGTGGAGAGCCCGAGTTCCTGGAGGGGGTGCAAGCCAAACTCGATGCTGAGGCCAAAGCCAAGGGCGTGCACATGGTGGGCAGCTGCGGCTTTGATTCTGTGCCTGCAGACGTGGGCACCCTCATGCTGTATGACCGCTTCCCAGGTGTGTGTGGTGCTGGGGTGCACTTTGTGGTGAGGGCTGCACTTTGTGCAAGCAAAAGACCAACCTTGGAGGTTCATCTTTTTTACTGTTAGAAATATAAAAGTTGGCTGGTTTGTTGGTCAAAAAATCTCTGTTAGCCACAAATATCAAATTCTTTTTTATTTCCTCTCTCCGTAATTATCTAATTTAGGCTTTCTTCTAATAAATTATTCAGGCTCATAGGTAGCTATTTCCAATAAAGTTTGAAATGAAGTAGTTTGCTGCTTCTGTAGATAGTGCATGGGAACACAACTTTTACCTAGATTTCTCGTTTCATATTAAATAGTGCCTTCCTGTTTCCTCTCTTGGGAGTACCTTGGCTGTAGTAAGAGAGGCTTAAACTAACTTATGATCTAACCCATGCCCTGAAAGTGCATCATGTACAATATTATTCAGTCCATACAGTCATATGTGCCTGTTCCCCCTACCTAATTGTTCAAATCTGTGTCATGTGCTTTTGTAGGAATGGTAATGGTGAATGATTGATTTTTTTAATACATTACACAATTTGGCACGTGCACTATTTCTTTTCTTGAACTTCAAATAACATGGCGATTCTGTGGCTAAACATTCCCATGTTCGAAATTATTGACGTTTCCACTTGTACAATACTCCCATTAACTACCCGTATGAATGTGAAATAATCCTAAAATGTAAACTAAATTCTATGATAAATTGTTCGGTCAGGTCAGCTGTGCCACGTAGAGATGATTGCCGGCCATGAACATGAGGACAACAAAGATGTTCCGATACATGCCACCACCATGGAGTGTGCCGTCATGGGGTACTCGAACAGGTACAGCATTCGCTGCTACTCTGGCAGGCATGGCATTTGCTTATCAGCTACTACACTGGTAGGTATGGCATCAGCTACTTCATTGGCATTTACGAAATCAACAGTCACATTAACATTTACGAAATCAACAGTCACATTGGCATTTAAGAAATCAACAGTCACATTGGCATTTAAGAAATCAACAGTCACATTGGTATTTACGAAATCAACAGTCACATTGGCATTTACGAAATCAACAGTCACATTGGCATTTAAGAAATCAACAGTCACATTGGCATTTAAGAAATCAACAGTCACATTGGCATTTAAGAAATCAACAGTCACATTGGCATTTAAGAAATCAACAGTCACATTGGCATTTAAGAAATCAACAGTCACATTGGAATTTACGATATCAGCATCTACAGTGGTTTGTACGGTACTGATGGGTACACTGGCAGGTATGGCATCCTCGTTGGGCGTTCATTGCTGGAAAGTTGCTATGCTTCTTTTAATTTCTTTGTTCCATCATCGTCATTAGAATTCTAGATATATTCTCGAGAGGGTGTGTTCACAAGAACTGTTGCATGCTGTGTTCCTGGGGAAATTAAGGCTTATCAGATCTGCTAAAATACATTTATTTATAGAGGTTACGTGTGTTTTTTTAAGTTCAGAGTAATTATTTTTTATCTTATTTCCACTCAATCTTATGTGAAAAATATTCACGCATCATTCCTGCTACTTGTTTCGCTGACCGTCAATGTTTTAACTTAATCTCTGTTGGATATTTTTTCACATGGAGTTCGTAGAAATTTTTATTACCAGATCCTTTAATGTTTCTAAGTTTGGCATTTTCATGTATTCTGTTTGATATTTTTGCATGAGGACTAGGTGAACTTTTTATTATTATGTGCTCCTGTGTTTCTCAGTGTAACAGTTACCAAGGCTGGCAACTAGAAATTTTTCATTGTTTGTGTATTCCATTTCACACGGTTCAATCATTCAAGAATGTTAGATGAAACTGAACAGTTGGGTGCATTGTTTGTAATCTATCACGGTTCAATCATTCAAGAATGTTGGATGAAACTGAACAGTTGGGTGCATTCTTTGTAATCTATCACGGTTCAATCATTCAAGAATGTTGGATGAAACTGAACAGTTGGGTGCATTCTTTGTAATCTATTTACGTTCCAGGAAGAAGCTTCGAGCCAACAGAGCCATCATCATGCCAAAGGGTCTGCCTTTTCCTCCGTACAAACCCCCATCGCGGTGAGTGTGGGGGTGATGTTTTTTGTGCAGAGGCTGGTCTTCTTTCAGTTAGTTAGAGTGTCCAGGTCCTGGTTTTTATTGGTGATTTCTCTAGATTTATTCTTTTGTACCTGCATGTGGGTGTTAATAATTCGAGTAAGTAACGAAGTGTTCAGGTCTTGATGCATAAAGTCACATTGAATTGGTCTCTGAAAATTGTATCTCTCTCAGATTTATTAATTTTTTGTACTTGCTTTTGGGTGTTCTGTGCTATGATGTATCAGGTGAATATTGCAGCTTGACATTGCCTTCCGAGGCTCTTTTGACATTTGTCTTTTTTTGCTTGGATGTGACCAATGATGTGTTGAACGGTAAGCAGGCCCGGAGCGACTCTGTACTGTGTTTGAGTAAATGTCAACCTTAGTTGCTTTCGGCGCGAATGCTTGCAATTTGCCTTACTTTGCATACCTGCTCAGTTTATTGGTATTCATGCTAACTTGCACTCGGGTCCATTGTATTCCTGTCCAATGTGTTGAGGTCCATTATTTTAAGGTCATTGCTATTCATGTTAACTTGTCCTCAGGTTCATCGTGTTCCAATGTGTTGAGGTTTATTATATATTCAGGTCACTGGTGTTCATGGTGACATGAGAACAAGTACATTGTATGTATTCCGGACCGTAAAGTTCTGTTCAGGTCATTGGTATTCATGTTGACTTACACTGAGGTCCATTGTCGTCAGGTTTATTGTATATTCCTGTCCAATTAATGTGTTAAGATCTATTATACATAGTTGATTGGTATTCATGTGAACTCGTCAGTTCGATGCTGTGGTACGACGAGACCAGCTACCAGTGGTGCCTGGCAAACCTGGGGTCAGACCGCTCCGTGGTGATGCGCTCCCAGCACCTCCTGCACAGCCTCCGTCCCCAGTTCCGGCCTTTGCACTTCACTGCTTACTTCGGCATGCATGGCTTCAGGCAGGCCTTCAAGGCCCTCATGTTCGGTATCATCATGATGGTCATGTGCAACTTGTCCTCCTGGACCAGGAACTTGCTGATCAAGGTCAGTTAGTCAGAAGTAACGTTATTTTCTTTATGCTTAGTGGGAATGTATTCAGGATTATTGGTTGTTATTAAGCATGATCTCACATGGACTAAGATCTTGCTTATCAAAATCAGTTAGTCCGAAGTAACATTATTTTCTTTGTGCTTGATAGTAAAGTATTCCAATATTGGTTGTTATTAAGTGTATTAGATATTATTAAGGTTATTAAGATCTCGACTTCTTAATAAATCCGTTACCTGACCAAAGAGTTAAGATTGTAACAATACTTTAATAATGTTTGTGTTAAATTCATGGCCAGTTTCTCTTTTTCATGGAAAACTAAAGCCTCAAATGTTTTTTCACTTGAACTAACGTCAATCACTTTTAAATGGAGTAGCACAGAAATAGCGGCTGCTCATTCATCGTTCCACTCATTCATTACTATTTATAACAATTTTCAATCAGTTGCTGCATTAATTTTGTATATGTTATGTTTTCATTTTTGCGTCAGTTCTCACTGTATGGATTGCTTGTTAGACGTAACAGTGGTTAAACAATTGCAACACAAATAATGATAATTTTTGTTTCAGTTAATACTGTACCTGAAAACATTACGCTCTGTGCCTGCCAGTTTTACTTCTGTTTCTTTGTCTTTTAATATTGCCTGAACTCGATCTGGTATACAGGTGTGTATGTACTTCGTCTGCAAAGCGCCAGCTATTTGCCTTACTTTACATACTAGTAAACATGTGTAACGTAAGCGCATTTGTTGCAGTACCCAAACATCTTCAGCCTGGGGATGTTCACGACTGAGGGTCCAGACCGCGCCGACCTCAGGAAGCAAACCTTCTGCATGACATTTACGGGTCGAGGCTGGGCGCGAGGCAGCGACGTTACTGCGCCGCCGGACCTCGTGCGCCGCCTCAGGGTGAGGCTTGTGTAGAGCTCGCGTCAAAACTGGACAGAAACAGGAAAACTACGATGAAGAAATAAAAAACTTTCTAACTTGAATGAATTTTTTCGGGTGTTTCTTTCCTGGTTTTGGGGAGTTTTAGGGAGCTTTTGGGTGTTTCCGTTGAATTTGGGGTATTTTTTATTAAAATTTGAGTGCTTTTTTAGGTACATTGGATGTATTTTTAGGCTCTCTAGACTTTTTTGTGTTGAGGTATTTTGGATTTTTTTTTTGCAGATTTTGGATTACTTATGGCATTTTGGAGTTTCTTTTTTTTGGTTTTATTTGTTTTTTTTAGTGTTTTTCTGAGACTTCTTGGGCATTTTCTAGCGAGTTTCATATATCCAGCCTAATATGTGCTCTTTGAATTTATAATTGAAAAATTAACAAAATCCTGATTTAATAAAATTTTAGCTGAAGAATTTGAGTCCTTTTCCATTTAGCGTTTTTTCATAGAGCGTTTTTCAAGCATTTGAATATTTGTGACTTGAACAGGTACGCGGTCCCGACCCTGGCTACTTCGGCACTGCGATCATCGTGGTGCAGTGCGCCCTCACCATGCTGCGGCAGAAGGCTGCGCTGCCTGCTGGGTTAGTGTCTGTTGCTAGCTCTTATTTGTGTGGCATGCCACAGATAAGATTAGAAGTTAGTTAAACACTTCGACTGCGACGTGAGCCACCGGTGGTACATGGAAGGAATTTTCATAATGCTGTTGACAGACCAGTAGTCACAAGCTCAATTTTCATAAATACTTTGTCAAGACTAAATGAAAGCGCGATCCAGTTAATGTTTGCGATTTTAAAATTGTTTACTACAATTGACTTTAAATTGAGTTGATTGTTGAACTTGAGTTTAACCCATGACGGTTAACATTTGAGTCAAACGTGGTGAACGTTCAAGTCAAACGCAGTCAACATTCAAGTCAAACAAAGTTAACGTTGAAGTGAAGAACCTGACGCTATCACTCATTGGACCTGTGTTGCAGGGGCGGCGTGTTCACACCAGCAGTCGCCTTTGCAGACACGGACTTGATCAAGAACTTGCTCAAGAGAGGCGTCACTTTCAACTTCGACGGAGAAGAGCAACCGAAGCTTTAATTACGCTCCTCTTCGTGAAATTCTTTTATTTTGTCTGCAGGAGGGAGTTTTCCAAATGTCAAGGGAAGATCTATTTCTGTGAAATCGGCGCTAGAGCTAGGGACCATTGGTGTGAACAGTTGTACCTTTTTACTTAAAAAATTGGTGCACCTTTTTACTTAGAAAATTGGTGCACCTTTTTACTTAGAAAATTGGTGCACCTTTTTACTTAGAAAATTGGTGCACCTTTTCACTTAGAAATTTGGTGCACCTTTTTACTTAGAAATGATTATAAGTCATACTGTGAGTTACTTTCTACGATTAAGGGAGAGTTGAAGTGAAAGTGTGCCTTAAAAAATAAGTGAAGAAATTATGTCTGTGCAGCACCTTTTTAGTCGTTGTGTAATCTAAATAAAGCTATTGTCTTCCTAAGGTATGTGTAGTGTTAGGAAAATGTATATCAAAGCTTTAATTTTCCTTAACGTTTTCAGAGTTCCTTTGTTAAATTTTCTCAGAATTATATTTTAGTGCACGTTTGCATCTACAGTTCTGTTTGGGGCACGACGAACATTATGAAGGTTACCTTATAGACTGAAGGGGAGAGATTTCTCTATTTTTCTTGGTATTAAAGCTTAAACTTGGGTTAGGGGAACATTAACCACGAGTCATGAGATACATTCGTGTGAGTTTATTCAAAATGTGTTTAATGCCCCAAGTTATGAAATGCATTCATGTGAGCTTGTTCAATTTGTGTTCTGTGGAGATTGTGTTCTGCGTTAAGGTCACTGGGTTGACTGTGCGAAGAACGCATAATGTTATCTTTTTAACCATTTACTCGGGTATTGAACTTCTTTATTGATTATATTTTTACTACTGTCAAAGTGAGTTCCGCAGAGCATTGTGATCATTCTGAGCTCTTGTGGGAAGACGATCAATAGCTTCAAACTTTTCTGTATTTTGTAAAAATGAGGGGCAGGCGTTATTTTTGTTGAAATAACATGTTTTTTGGTTAAAGAAAATCTTTTTCGGTTCAGTTCTGTCCTGTTTGTCATCACATCTGATTTTCTTCTTCAATTTTTATCCCGTTTCATAGCCTTGTTGACTTTCTGTTTCTATGCGCAGGGGATCTTGTGTGGGAAAACATCTTGTGTATAGATTCTGCGTTGTCTCATCTCCAAACTAAATAGTACCTTCATCCTTCCTCTCTTTGAAACGCCTTTGTTGCGGTTGGAGAGGCTGAAGCTACCTTGTCATTTTAATCATGTTTCTTCAGGACTTTTTACATGTTTATTTGTGGCTGTTGTTGGTTGTATTGTTTTACCTAATCAATGTATATTGTTTATGATCAGAAACCCGTTATTTTTGTGTGATTGTGGGAATGTTATTAATTTTGTAATTGATCTTGCGGATGAATATCATCTTGGAAGTTTTTGTGTTGGCCTTTATCTTTTCCTTGTAGCTTAACGGCCTTGCAGTGGCCGAGTGTACAGAGCGCTTGCGTTCTGTGCTTCCTGCACGGGTTCGAGCCCTGTGCGCAGCGGTTGGCGTGAGAAACGCTGACGCGGCAAATCAGGGTCATTGCCTGCAGTGTGGTCACTGTTCTCACGGAATGTTACCTGGGCACTAAACGAGAGGAAAATAAGGCCTTAAAGCTCGGGCGTAACTAGGGGCCTGGGGAACCCCTATCACGTATATTTCCTGTAAGAGTATCATGTCAATGATACTCAGCCACTCTCTACTAAAAGAGAAAAAGGCTTGGTATATACCATTGTAGCTTAACGTTGAGTTGTATTTCAAGTGCTTTGTGATGATCATGCGATCCTGCTGTCGATAACTTCCTATGTCATTAATGTTTGAACAGGGTTAGAGAAGTGAATATTTTTTTGTATTCGAGGCTGTGCAGAAAGTTAAGAGTATATGTTAGACTTGTAAGGTCAGCCGCGCCAAATAACACTGTTTTGTGATAAAACTCAGTTACTTGCACTTCCGTTTTCCTCAGAAGTTTCGGGCATTTTTAACTCTGCTCGAATGCGACTAGTTTCCTGTTTCTTAAATGATTGGCATTACAACACTTTTTCTGCCGTAGACAGCATGGCGTGGGAGTAAATTATTTGTTGTTCATCAGATTTTTCGGGAGATTGCCCTTACTAAAACTCCTGGGCTTTGGTTTCGTGCAGTTAAGTGAATGAAATAACACAGTAATTGTCCAGTTTCGTGCCATACGTTGAAACCATTGTCAAAGTCTAATCGCTATTCGCTAATGAAATGTTGAATCTTTCATCAGTACGATATTTTGTTTGCCACCACTGAAAACTGCCCCGTGGTCATTCTTCACTAGTGAAGGCGTAAAACGCGTCTCATAGATTCTGTTGTAGTCACTCAAGGAACTGCTTCCGTAATGCCTTACTCTCGAGGCACTCCGCTATCTCGGTGGAAGTTCTGCTCAAGTGCGTGAAGAAAAGTCGCTGAGCACCTTCCATTGTTCTCTCGCCCACGCAAACATGGCGACGTTGTGACTTGCTGTTAAACGGACTGCGGTTCAGACGCTTAATTCCAAATTCTCCAATGTTGAATGCTTTAATTGTGGGTTTTAATTATAAGCTATGTTGATGCTTTGAAATTTATGTTTTTGGTTTTATTCAAATGTATACGTTTTGCTTAGCTAATTATTAAACGTTGAAAACAGATTTTTGTACCATTTTCCGTTTAGTTTTTTGATAAAATGAATAAAGGTATATTAAAATATATATTTTGTGAAGCAGAAGAGCACCCTAAAAAATTCATGAAGAAAAGCTGTCCGTGCAGCGCCATTAAAATATAATAAAACTCATTAAGTGTATATTTGTCTGACCGTGACACAGACCAATTTTCTGATTATGATTTTCAAGTCCCGCATTGTTGCACACTTTTAGTATAAATTTTAACATGCAACGACTTTTTGCTTGATGCTGGTTTTAGTTCCTCTGTTAAAAAGTACCTCATGATGAACACTGATCATTTCTGGACAGATTTGAACTGCCTGTTACACCCTGGCACTGTCAGCACCCTCGGTCCTTGCGTTTCGATAAAATACATCACGCCTCTAACCAGCTATCCTCGATGAACAAGTCTATTGTTTCTGGTTGCACTTGCGGCTCAGAACTGCTGCTGCAGTCTTGCCCAGCTTCCTGCTCGGCTTCATAACAGGAAGTCAACTCGACTGCCGCATCTAAGCGGTCACCTGCTGAAGTACCTGACTCTTGACTTTGGGTGTAGGCTACTGGTCCCAGCGGCCGAGATTGAAACATTGACATCGGCTCGTCTTCGGTGCAACGTTTTGGTTTCTTCATAACACTGCAACCTTCGCTAAGGCGCTTCTTTGCCTCCAAATGACATTAGTTTTCTTCCGGCATCTTTATGCTCAAAACGATGTTTTCCTGAGTACCGTCGTTCGTGAGTTTCGTGCAGACGTCGTGCAGGTTTAAAGTCAACTCTTGACATCTGTTGACAAATTGGCGCTCACACCGCATCAGTTGGTAATCCAACATGGATTCCCTTACTTGCTGAGACTCGACAGTCCGCACGTCTTTTGCCAACTGTAAAGATATGCAGTCGATTGTTGACTTAGCGTCTTCCATCATCACTTGCACGGAATTCTCAACACACTTGTGCAAATAAGAAACGATGTCTCTGAGCCAGTCTATCTACTGCGCGATCTAAAGGCACGGCTCTAGCGGGTATACCACTTTCAGGGCAATTACAAGTTCTTGAAAGGAATCCATGAGCTGATGTTCTTGGTAGAACATCGTCGTAAGGTCGCTGAGCAGGTCGATCTGATCACTTCTCCATTCATCTATGTCGAATAGAACAAACGAAAGATCGTCTTCGACGTGAGGTTCTTGCTGAAGTGGAGCTGGTATGAAAAATACGTTTAAAAATGGCTATATTTGGGTTTCCTTCCACTGTTTATACTACAACTGCATTTTTTCGAGTCCTTTCTTCATTTTGAGTGGATGAACCAGAAACGAAAACTTAACTGCCCAAATTGTGTACCTCTTAACCGTATCCTATCTACCAGCCCATCCACTCCAAGTGTTAAAATAAAATTTGGACTCTCCATCAACTTCCGTGGAGATTTCTTCAATATCTTTCAACACTAACACGCGATTGGTTAAACTGAAGTTCACCATTCAACTCGAATTTTTAGTCAACTGTGATAATTTAGTTTGAAAATTGCAATCATTAACTGGTTCATGCCTTCATTTAGCTTTAAGTATTTATGAAAATTGAGGTAATGACTACTGGTAGGTCAGTAGCGTAATGAAAATCTCCGTGGCTGCCGGTGGCGCGCGTTGCGGGTAAAGTGTTAGAGAAACAGGACACTGTCAACTACAGTAGATGGAATCGCTCCATGAGATGACTGGCTAATTTGGCCAATACGAAGGCGGCACAACAAACCTCCATCCGGGGATTGAGATAATTTAACGAGGTTCACTCGCTTACATTTTGTTGTATTTTTCTCAGTTTTTTGAAGTTCACAACGCAATTTCTTAGTTCTACTACCTAAAACCAACCGCGAAAACACAGTCAACGTGTCTAGTCGCCCATTCGTACACATACTCCCAAGTCAAAAACATAAGCAGAACTCTACATTGAAATATGAAATGGTTACTCCCTGGAGACGAATCCTCAAATATCAACAAATCAAGGTACGAAGGATATGAAGACAACATTTGAAGTTCTTTTCGTATTCTTTTCTAAAGTTAACCATTAGACACGAGAAAATATAAATTTAGGTACCAGTGATCCTTTAACCGCACCATGATAGAAAGAAACGCCTACCACACCACGCTCATACAAACCAGGAGTAAAATTGTAATAAACCTCAACCAGAATTCGGTCCACGTAAATTAGACCGATGACGCACATTAGAGAGGACTAGCTAGCATTTGTCTCGCCCTATATTTTGCAAAATAATAATCTCTAAAAATATCAAATAGATGCGAAAGAAATAACGCAAGTGATTCTCCAGCTACGATAGATTAATAAAGAATAATAGGATTGGTTTATAGATTTTGTACGTTATAAGAAAAAGTTAAAATATATGCCATCCAAGATAGTGGATCATAAAAACTGATCGCTCAAAAATTTGGGGACAAAATTTACTCATCCCCTGCAGCGAAGTAGTGGCCCAGTGATCAAAGTTTATTTTCTGCTTCACATTCTGTAACTCAACCACCACCGACCGTGAACATGACATCTTTAAAACCGAAGATGAATAAACTTGCCTCTTACACAAATGGAATAAATCCATACAAAATTTGAATAACTGAAAAGGAAAAACTTAAGCTAACAAAAAACCTACGACGGCGATCTAAACATTAAACTAATCGTGTATCGAGAAAAAACGCTCAGCTACAAAAGCAGCCAGCAACTTGCGCCAAAGAGATTTCCCCTTTTATCAACTCTTCTTCTTGCCGCCAACCTTGGCAGGGGGCGCTTCTTTCTTCTGGGCAGTCGCTGCCTCCTTAGCTGCACGGTAGCGGAGTTCAGTTAATGAGAGGCATTTATTTGTAGGACCATTCTTAGGTCAGAATCTAACATTGAAATTTGGCTATTGAAGAATAATAATGATCGCCTCCTAGAACAGGATAGTAGCTCTATTAGGAACACATCATACAGAAAAGAAAAAAAAAACACTTGGTAACTCTTGATTTCGAGGTTTAGCAGCTGCTCACGCAACATGAAGTCATTAACTACACTACTCCGTAGGAAGAGAAACGAACATAAACAAAGAGCGTGTGAATACAAGTGTATAAAAACAAACAAAAGTGAAAAACACCTCAGTTGTATCAACACCTACATAGGAAAACTTGAAAAAAATGCATTATCCTAGTATTAGACAGATACGTCGCATAACGGACTTTTTACTTTCAACCGAGCCGAAGCACTTCCCGATTCATTACTGCCTAAAAATGCCAATTTGAGTTATCAAATACTACCTTTTCTAACTAAAATTGAGCAATCAAAAGTTAGGCAATGTGTGAACTTTTTTTCACTGAAGATACATCAGGTCTACACTGAACCAAGTTTCAAGTCAACCTGACCTACCCAACAGATCAGCAACATAATTGACTAAGGATTATAAGGGCAATAAATATTCTCACCTTCCATCTCCTCCTTGCGCTTGGCTTCAGCCTCGGCTCTGCGTGCCCTGATGATAGCAAGACGCTCCAGGTCTGCGCGAGCCTGGTCAGTCTTGCACTCTTCCTGCAGCTTCATGTACTGCTGCTTCTTTATCTCCTCTCTGGTAAATTAAAGAAACTGTGACACAGAGTAGTGATACATGAAAAATAATGTGCGATGGGGTTTGTGCAGTTAATCTAGACCAGGGGTTCCCAATCTGGTGTGCAAGACGATATTCCATGGAGTGTGAGAAAAGGCCAGATAAATAATAGGACATTTGCTATAATTATGTTGGTATTTTTATTTCAGAGACTATTTTTTTCCTGTTTGATTTAGAGTAAATTTTATAGTAAAATCATTATTAAATATAGCAACAACAGAAAATAAATGTTTGAATGATAAATGACCAACCTCATAGAAAATTGTCTGCAATTTTTACGAATATGATTCAAATTTTTTAAATGCGAACTTTACCACTTCCAATTGCCACAGTCACTCACGCCTAAACATAAGCTGCCAGCATGTTAAACAAGCATACATGTAAAATTTTATGTCATTCAGCAAGTTAAGCCTTAGCTGAAATTCTTACGTCACGCCACACTTAGACAAGACTGACTAAAAGTCAACAATGGGTTAGAGCACCAGAGTAGATTAAATGTTAATTCAAGTCTACCTAAACACTAAAAAAAGTTTCAAAGAGAGGAAGGAACCATTTAGTATGGAGACAAGGGAATGCAGAATCTATGGAGAAGAGGCATAGAAACAGAAAGTTGAGAAAAAGCTCATGAAACAAGATAAAAGCTGAAGAAGAACGTAGTGGGTGCTAAAAAAAACAGGACAGCAGTGGACCAAAAAAAAGGTGGTCCTTAACATGACAAAAAGCATTTCATTTCAAGAAAAAGCCTACCTAACTCTCAGCTCGGGCCCTGATACATTTTCCATGGGGGTGCTAATTCCCATAGATACAACAGCTGTATCCTCCTGAGGGGGGTTAGAACGTCAACATGACAGGAAAAGAACAGAGTCTCGTGCACAACCCATGTCTCTGAGTTCCAGAAAATAATTTCAACAAAATCAACTTACAACTGCTTCACTGAAAAGTTGCTCTAAAAAGGTCAATTAAGTTGTAATCTGAATTCCATTAAATTTTAACTAGTGAGCACATTATTTCTGAAACACTTGATGCAGCAGTATGATAATTTTCCAGTTTGTAACTTAGAATAGGCCAGCATGCACATTGGGAAATATGTATACTGAAACAATGCTGTTACCATGCATCACATCTGACTGTCTGAACTGACCACGAGTGACTGAGGAAGACTCACCTCTCACGCCTGGATAGCTCTACCTTGACACCACCCTCAGGTAGATCGGTGACCTTCCTGTTTGCCTTCACGCCCATTCTGTTAGGGTTCCTCTGCTCAATGAGGCCTGACACACCCTTGGGCTTCATCACTTTGGCCTCATCTTCATCTTCTGAAGATTCTGTTTCACTGTCACTCTCTTCAGAGCCAGATTCTCCTGACTCAGCTTCTCCTCTCTGGGCCTGAGCACAGTAAGAGCAGTTTAAAAACAGTGATTTTACATACAATACAAAAGCTCACAAGTCACACAACAAATAATGAGCTAAGAAAATGAAATTTATTTGTATTGAAACAAGGCCAAACGCAATTCTATTTTTTAAATATTTTTAGTTTTAAAAGGAAGTAAAATTTTGAAAACGCGTAGTTTCCCTACACAACCAAGCACAGAACTTCGAATGGGAAAAGTAGCCCCTAATGCCAATTTGTGTATAATTCAAAATCAGCAGCTGTACAAGCCCATCGCACAAAAAGCAACTCAACGCTGTATTGTCGGCACGGCTCACTTTATCTAGGCTTATCTGAAGCCTGGTGACTCTCCTTAGCAGAGTCATCAGGCTACTTAAGCCAAATCAAGATAAGTTAATACAGGCTACATACAGAACAACAATGGTATTCCCAAAAGACAAAAGAAGGAGGCATCATTAAATATGAAATTAAAAAACAGGGAGTATACCCACAAGTTGTTTCCCTAAACCCTGCACATAAAAATGGAAAAAATAAAAAAGTTTATAAAACAAGATAAAAGCAGATATAGAAAATTGAAATACTAAAAAATTGCAGTAAATAAAAAATGATGATCTAACAAGAAAAAACTTACTCTTCTACAACACAAAAAAGCATATTTAACGTATAGTTCAAAACCTCACTTGCAAATGCTAATTCTCATAGATAAAATAGTTGTATATCACTGAGCAGACTACGTTTGCAAGGCACAGTTCAATTTAAATCTAAATAAATGCTTCCAACCGCATTTTGGCTGCTACTTTCTTAGCTGCCATTTAACTTGGCAGCTACCATTATTTGGGTCAACAGCATGACAAGAGTGGGTCATAGGTTTAGTTAAAGTGCTACCTAAATGGTTTCTCTGTTTGATGATAATGCCATAGATCATTGGTAATAGTGCCACATTAGCTTTGGTACCACAGAACTGAATGTGTTTGTACTCTAAAAATCAGTTCTCAAAAATGGTTTCATAATTCATCTCAACACACTTAGTCAAAGTATTACAAAAATTTCTAAAAGATTAACAGAAGAATACTAGTAAAATATTACTACAGAAAATATCACCTTTCAAAATGCAAAAATAAAGTTTAGATGCTATATCAAAAAATAATCAATTCCAATAACTAACTACCCCTCAACTTTTTCCCCTGCTCTGCTTTACAGATTTTTAACTACTTGAAAGGATACAAAAAATTAGACATACAAAATGATTTTTCAAAATTAATAACAATTCTGGGATTAACAACTATCATTACCTTAAACTTTCATTAATAAAGTTATTCATAAATAAAAAAGTATAATTAATTTATATGTTCCACATACACAAAAAAATAAATTTATACAGTAACAGCCTTAACAAAAGACGTTTTGCAATGTTCCAACAATATTATCACTTACCCTCCATCTTGCTTCTTTCTCTTCCCTCTCTTTTTTTTCACTCTCAGCTTCAAAATTAGTAAACTGACGCCGTCCACCCTTGCGGCCACCACCACCACCTCCTCTACCTGTAAAATGAAAAAAGACATATGCTGAAATACACAACAAACTAAAGAGAGCAAATCTCACAAAAATCTGTTTATAAAGCATTTGATTACTCAACACATTCACTACATATTGGTCCATATGTGTATCACTCGGATAATTGCTCATTTACGTTCCAGTAACAATGGCTACCATTTCACTCATCTTGCTACCTTTTTTAAATTAGACTATGGAGTATCTGTTGAAATGATATAGTGCAATTTGTCTATGGAGTACATGTTGAAATGATATAGTTTTCTCCGATTGTTAGAAAATATAAGAATTTAATCAAGCAGTAAAGATGGTTTTTTCAATTCTGCTTCTTTCAACCTAACCAAAGCAACCACAAAAATGTAGTGAACGCGTTAACACATTCCCTGCAAAGGGACCCACCAGTGGGTCCCTTAGGTGATTTTCATAGTGCTGCTGACTCGCCTACAGTCACTAACTCATTTTTTATTTATACATAATGAAAGCTAAATAAATGCCAGATCCAGGCAAATGTTTGCTATTTTCAAAGTTGATTACCACAATTGACTTTAAATTTGAATTTTAAACTTCAGTTTAGCCCATTGTACTATGAGCTACACTTTCTTTTCAACTTTATACATTAATTCAAATTTAATGACTACAGTTCACAAAAAATGCACATTGACATTGATTGGAAATAGTCTCAAATTTTTGTCCAAAATAGCTCATTTTATGAATATAAACATCAAAAACACTAAAGTTTCTTACACCATTTCAAAAATGCTCAACTATAAAAAAAAAAAGAATTACACTCGATCTCTGAATGTTCCACCTCAAGTGTGCATCGGTAAAACTTGACACGGAACTCTGCAACTAAATTCTTTTCCGACATCACACTGCACCCTTTTCCAAGTGTTCAGATTCAACTATAAGAGCATTCACAAGTGTTGAGCTGAAAGACTTAAAGCATTTTAAAATTGAAGACATTGAAAGTATAGGTGTAGTGTCAAGTTTACTTACCTCTAGGCATTTCGCAGTTAAGATTTATCCAACGACTACCACGCTACTCAACCAAAGGTTTCGTAATGAGGACAAAGAATCGTTACGCGAAGACACCGGATTCAGCGACTAATGCGAAGGATATGGAGACAACAGAGTAAAAAGAGTTTCCTACATCATCGTGGATCATGTGATGATTTTAAAACTAAATTCTTTCCATAACACTCTTAATGAATGAAAAATTAACAATAAAATAATTTTAACATCAATCAAGAGGTATTTGTTCATGATTGATGATGATCGCCCCTGCGATGAAAAATTCACATTGCCCCAAAAAAGTTATGTTCATAAAGAAATAATATACATTTAGAAGTGACAAAAGAATAATAGATTGCAGCTAACTCATGCCAATAAGAGTCGTGATAAAATGTTATAGACAATTTTAAGTAAGATTTTTATATTATCTAGAAGTAATTTTTTTGGCAGAGATTAAATGAATAAAAACAGCGCGTATTTATCATGATATTTTTTAGCAATTTATCATTTCATAGTTTTTATTTCGAGAGAGATGTGTCATTGACTATGGGAAAACTATTGCATCAGAGATACAGAAAATTTCCATAAACAGACTTGGCAGGGCAAGCGTTCACCGTGGCGTTCACTTCGTAGAGCATCGCTACGAGGCAATTACATAACTCACTCGCAATAAAAGGAAGCAAGTAATTAGTTCCTCAGAGAACAAGCATTCTTTTATTTAAAAAGTGCAAAAAAGTATAAAAGAATACTTTAAAATACTTTTAAAACGGAAGAGCTGCTTCCTCTTCTAACACTCAATTTGGTTCCATCAAAAGAAGGAAGAATAAAGTACTTTTTTCAGAAAATGAATCTCTCTCAAATGAAATTCCTCCAAAAGAAAGACTCAAATGCTATTAACATTAAATGATTATGGTTAAATCAAAAGCACTTCTAGATATATGAGAATATAATTCTGAAGCTTGTGTATCATAAATTAGCAGCAAAAATTAGATCCATCAAATTTTATACATTAGGATTTTATGCAATGAGATCAAAACGCACAAAAATCAAGTACTAATAGATGGCACTCTTGATTACTTTAATTGTCTTCATTAAAGCGCACGACAGTGGGAACTCAGAGTTTGTAT
This sequence comes from Platorchestia sp. MABIK, assembly GCA_014220935.1. Classification (NCBI taxonomy): domain Eukaryota; kingdom Metazoa; phylum Arthropoda; class Malacostraca; order Amphipoda; family Talitridae; genus Platorchestia; species Platorchestia sp. MABIK. Next base: position 50,493 of record JACJUY010004828.1, read on the forward strand.
GCAAAAAAAAGGTAACAAAATCGAAGAGGTCCACTAGGATACATTGCATATAATTAATGAATTTACATATGCCTTAATTAACTAATGCCGGAATGCAACGACAGTTTTCAATGTTTGAGATCCCAAACTCTGAAAATGGGCAGAGTGGGGAAGTTAGACCAACATTTTTCTTACCAACTCAAACACCTGGGTAAAGTAGGGAATCTAGGCCATAAACATTTTTTTTCAAAGCTCGGGAAAAACTGCGCTTTTAATGAAAAGTACTGAACCCTCAACTTGTCATGTGAAGGGTTACCGCCTATATATACATATTTTTAAAACCAGTTCATTTCATGTTCTTGTGTTCATGAAAATTATACTCTTGTTTCAAAAATACATATGCTTAGATTTTTAGAAATGAAGTAATCGAGTCACATAATTTTGAAATATAACCGTACCTGTTACATTGCCTAAAATACCATAAGTTTGTTACGGACAGTTGGAATACGAACATGTACTGCGGAGCCGATTTTGAGAAGCAAAGCCCGAATTAAACTGAACTGATTGAATTTGCTCATAATTTTGTACAATACTACAAAAGGATAATGAGAAATAGATGGTGAAAGTTTACCGAGACTCATCTAAATTTTTTTGACTCAACCACGTCGTCGTGGAACCTGTGCTTGATAAATGTTAGGGAAACCAGAACAATTTTCAATGATCCCTCAATTCTGTACTTGCATTTAATTACATTTACGATTGTTTTTCGTCTCTGAAATTTGAGGGTAGGTAAATGCAACAGGATTGAGAAAGAGAGTTCAAACAGTCTCGTGTAACAGTGTTTTCTAATTCCTGCATCACCAGAAGAGTCGCTTTCTAGAGCAAACGTACCGCGTACATGAAGAGAAACTCGAGATCATTTCATCTGAAAATTTCTGTAACGCGTTACCCTTCTGTCCCCAAGACAGATAATCAGCTAAGCTGCTCGCTCTAATCCAAGATTTTTGAAGTTCTGAAATTACAAGTGAGTCAAGTGTGCTTTTTTGCGTACAAGAGACTTGTATCGCTTTCGAAACGGAATACCGTTCGCTCACAGTGCAAAAAAGCAAACGCCATCATATCCTGTCAGATATGTATCAGGCTTGATTGGAATAAAAGATCCTTTAAAAAAAGTGCTCGCTCACGGTGAAGACCTCAAGCAGTTAAGAGGATCCAACACTACTCAGGGCGTCAAAATCCAGCGCACCTGGTCAGGCAAATTTCAAGTTCTAGACCGAAATGTGAGACTTTATGGGCGGCTTATGCGCTATTAACACTGAACTTTACTGCGAATCGTTCACAGCTGTAAAAAAATTATTTCAGTATAACACTTGCACTTCTCACCAGGGGGAAATTTGAAGGTGTGCAGGCACAGCAACAAAACCAAGCATCAGTTGGGATCAAATCAAACTGAAAATACTCTAGGTTTATAAAAAATACGCTCCATTAACTTTAGGGGCCAATTGTTTTACGAATTAAATTTCTAAGAAATTGTTGGAACAGAAATTAGAAGAGAAAACGTTGTCCTAAATGGCTTTCACAACATGGGCTGTCAGGTGAAAGTCACACACGTTGATTTTGGTGTGTTTTGTTGCTGTGCTGTGTTACAAGATCGAAATGAGAGCTCGAATAGTTGACAGTTGGATACTCTCGTCAAAATACAGATGAAATGGAAATAAGTTATTAAAAAAGCTCGACTTATTTTATATTTAGCAACATTTCAACATTTCTGTACAATGAAAACAATACGACGATGGATGAAAGCACATACCTCAACTTCAAAGTAATTCATACTATCAATAAAAAAGACATAATAACGAGCGTGTCATTGAAATACATCGCATAGAAACAAGGTAGTATCAGAAAGTTCCAGAACTAGACCAAACAGTTTTCTTTGCACACCGAGGCCACCGATAGCTCTCACCTTTGTCAACATAGCGAATAAGAATCCATATAACGAATGAAATGTTTTCCCATACCTAGAGCGCGTCAAAAAAAATAATTTCCCAAAGGCTGTGACACACGCGTTTTTTCTTTTTTTTTCTACATATAGTACCAAAATATTGGCCTCTCAAAAGTATTTTTACCAATAGGAACAAAGTATAATTACAGAGAGGTTTAAATCAGTTGAATATCATGTTAGAGGGCCACAAACTGCGCTGGTTTTGTTGAAGCCTGAGCAGGCGTACCGTCCTGATGCAACAGTTATTTCTATAATCTGTGCACCGCACCTACTGTCTCAGCTGCCTCAAAACCTCACAATAAAATTAAAGAGCTGTGGAACATGGGCTGGAGCATCAGCACACCAAGAAGAATAAATAATAATGTACAGGGCGAATTTAGAAGCAATCAAGAAATAAATGTAAACACACAACAATTTGAGTGCGACATGAGACACCGGTGGTCACGGAGGGAGATTTCATAATGCTACTGACCGACAAGTAGACACAAAATCAATTTTCATAAATACGTACTACATCAAAACTAAACAAAGGTACGATTTTATTCATCGTTGCTATTTTCAACATTGCTTACTACAATTGACTTTAAATTTGAGGTGAATATTAAGCTTCAGTTTTACCAACTGCAGTTGAAGTGTTAAAAAAATGCAACGGAAATTTGGGACACTGACTTGTTAGATATTACGTAATCTGACGCTGGTGCTCCAGGCATACGCAGTCACGCCCAACAGACGTGACGAGTACAGCACGGTAGAGGAAACAAGGTAGAGTCATTTCTACGGGGGAAAATACACCTCTTTTTGTTCGGCTAGCCAACAGGACGGCTTTATTTTAAACAAACTTTATGACGTCACCATTGCGACATGTCGTTAGGTCAATAGCGGTGCCGGATTTGGGGCTAGCAGTGTTGCCAGATGCAATGAGCGCTGCTATTGGTTCGTTGCCATGACGTCAGCATTACCACACAGCCGAAGAAAAAAAGACTTGTTTGACCCTACCTTGTTTCTCCTACCGTGGTGTACAGTCTGAAAACTTTCCGACAGTACTTCGTATCAATACACATATATTAACAGAAAAATTTATACAAAAGCTCTTGGGTTGATGTACCGTCGATACCACAAAAAGCCTGTGATGAAACTCAAGCTGTACCTGAAAAAAATGAATGGCCAATAAATTCTAAAAATTTACACAACATTGAATAAAACCAACTTTAAATACGGAAATATAATTTTTGAATGTCTGATATTACACTTGAAAAACGTGAAAGGCTAAAGAAAATCTATAAAAGAAGATATTGCATCATACACTGAATATTATGGAGAATCGTTATCGTTCTCTCCCTGAGTCTATTATTCACAGTAAAAAGTTCACAAATGCCAAGAGAAATTTTTACACTGGAAAATAGTTCATTTTGGCACTAGAAGATGCAAACGATTGAGTAGAAGTGACAGCAAGAAAACAACTTTTCGAAACAAGCTTAGCGTGTAAAATGTTAGGGCACAACGTTGAAGGGTGTCTGTAGCAAAATAAAGGAGCTATTCCATAACATCACGGTACACCCCCTGTCCGTAGGGTGGATACTGCGCACACTTAGTCAGTGAGAACATAAAACTAATACTCAAGCAACTGTTTCCAATTGGCTTGGCTAGAGAAATACAGTTGTGGCATCGGCACAGCCCTCAACATTTACTCTTGTAGACGACTACGCAACGTGCAATTTTCAAATCAAAAACCTAAATTTTTTTTTTTAAAAGCTCCAACTGGAGGCCAAGCCGACATAGAAACTTACGCTGTCTACTGTACCGCTAGAAAGCAAATTATTAGAAAACTACGTATACACGGCTTGTCAAAAATTGCGGGATTCAATATTTTTCCTTAAATAAATCCTCCAGATGTGGATGGCAAACAAATATATCCATCCCAATAGTGCCCGCGATTAAAACATTCTTGTACTTGTGCACTGGCGAAACTCGTATCACAGGTGCGGTCATTAAGCATCCTTCTGAGCGAATCTGTGATACGAGTTTCACCAACGCACAAATATTTTTTGTAGCATGTACTATTAGGATGGAGATGTTTATTTGTCATCCAGATAAGGAAAATATATAATCCTTGCATTTTTTACGGGCCATGTAAACAAACAAACACACCAAGGGCAGTATTATGAGGTAAGACCTGCCACAACTAGGAGCATTAATTACCACACTGACCATGTGAGAAGATAGGACAAATGCTCGTTCCTGAGGGTGACGCGTGTCTGGCCCGCCAGGGGCCCGGCCTTCACTCCCTCGCAGGCGTCAACGAACACCGGCAGGCTGCCTGTCATGGCGCTCATGGTGTCCAGGTCTCTAGGGAACGAGTCACAAGTTTGGGTTTGATTGCGGTAAAATTTTGTGCATTATTATTTATGCACAATGCTCGTACGTTATGTCACTGTGTTTGTTACGCACAACGAAAATACCTGCCATGCACAACGCACGTGTCACGTCAGTCTGTTTGTCATGCACAACAAAAAATACTTATTATGCACAGTCTGGAGAACATGACTATATTCACTTCAAATAGACTTCGTTTCAAAGAAGAGAGTTGCACTTATTAACGCAAGTAGAATTAGATCTAGAGAGAAATGAGCAACATTCACCGTGATGATTTGTGGTTCACACAAGATATGAGCATTATTGAATTTAAAGTGTCATTTCTGCAGACAAATTGAAACCTTCACGAGAATTTAAGCATTTGCCCACGATGTAAATCTTGCCTTTATAGCTCACTTCATCGAATGGGTTTTGAGCTTCTTAACCTCAGAGATCGGAGTGAGTGAGTGAAGTGCAAGCTTATTAAGTAGAACAGTATTTCTTATAACCTTTTCCACAGGTTTTTTCAACTTTTAATCAATAATCATTAGACGAGTTGCACATACTGTGATGAAGAAATCGCGAGCCTATGACAGGTATTGAACCCGGGTCTCGTTCGTCCAAAGTAAGAGTTTTAACCTTGCACAACGAAGAAGACAGTGATTTTATAGCACAGAATCCTACTTAACACGTTCATTGCAAATTGGTACACATGTGTACCACTTGGTAAATTGTTCCCTTACGTACCAGTATAAATGGATAGCATTTCTATTATTTCACTGCCTTCATTTAAAATAACTAATAACTTGCAAGTTAAAATATTATTATGGAACTCTATATATCATACTTTTCAGAAAAAATAAAAATGTTATAGAGCAGTAAAGACTTTTTCTATTCTGGAACTGCCAACCTCACCAAATCAGCTGGAACAACCGTGCAAACGTCACCAACGTGTTGAGCAAGTAAGGGCAAAAAATGACATGGCCGACACTAGAGGAAATGTATCTCACCTGTACAGGAAGAATGGATTTTTTTCCGAGCTTTTGGGCATGAAGGGACTCCGAGTTTCTGCCATCCTTACAACACCCGTAAGCTCTTGCTCTCCCTCCACCTGCGCAGCCCGGAACACAATCTCAAACATGAACCTTTAGCCGCATGCGAAGAAGCACAAAAATGAGTGTCATTTGTAAAGGATTTCAATAAGCTGATTGGCATAAAAATATGTTTCAAAAACATCAAAGAATAAACATTACCGTTTTTACTATTGCTGTCAATAGTAAAGGATATCAAGAAGCTGATGGGCATGAAAACTTATTCAAAAGCATCTAAGAAGAAACATTACCGTTTCTTCTATTGCTGTGTTACAGAAATTGTTTTAGCAATCCTTGCCAGTCGAATGAAAATCTAACTTTGGTTTCAGTAATTGACTTCATTTGAACATGAACAAAAGTGCCAAAATAAGAAAGGCTATAACATTTCATGATTCGTGAACACTTACTTGTCCTTCTAAGCGAGTGTTTGGATTCATGAGCTTCTTGGGCACCCATCCTCTGTTGACCAGGATCCTCTCCCTACAACACCAACATAAATAATTACTATTACATTCCAAATTTCATATATTTAAAACCCTAACAACACCCGAGGAACACCAGGTATTTCTCAACGAATATCATACCAAGCAAGATATTGTCCTGAAAAGATTTCAACATGGAAAATTAGATTACATGTCAGTTTAAGCCTCCCTAACCGCAACAAAAGCGTTCCAAAGAGAGGAAGGAGGTAGGCACCATTCAGTATGGAGATAAGGGAATGAAAAATAGGTGTATAGAAATAGTAAGTTGAGAAAGAAGCTCATGAAATAAGATAAAGGTTAAAGAAGAAAGTAGTAGATGCTGAAAAACAGGACAGCAGTGAAATGAAAAAAGATGGTCCATGACACAGCAAAAAAAATTTATTTCTACCAAAAAAGGCCTACCTAACTCTCAGATGGGGAGTTCACATTTCCCCCCTGGGAATAGTTATCAAACATTTAAAACTCTCACAACACTTGAGGAATAAATCAAGCATATTGTTTCTAAACAACTGCGACACGGAATGCGATCATTGCAGAATGCTAAGAAACCTATGAAGTTTCCTCCTTACATTCCTCTTAATTTCTACAAATCCTACTCAATTTCATGATGCGTCATTAATTCACTTCGATAAGAATAAAAAAAGAGACACGTGAGCAGCCTATTTATTTTCTTGCTAAAATATGAATTTTCTTATGAACACCAAAAGCGAACATTTTTTGATACAGAATGAAGTTTTTCAAGAGTGAACCATTCCAGTTTAGACTTCTTTCAGTTTCGTCAATCAATGAACCACAAATAAAATTACAGACTCTCTCGTCAGCTTTTATTCCTCCGGGAATTGGAAGTCACTTTACTCTGCTGAGGAATGACATATAGAAAACAGACGGATTAGGCTAAGTATAAGCTACCGTTGCACAGGCAAAACGAAACGCGGGGATGAAAAAACGTACACTTTAAATTTCCGAAATGGCCGTGGATTCTCCATTCCTTACAGATAAACTACGAAATAATGGTGAAGAAGCTAAACAATAGCAAGACATGTTCATTTTTAGTAAAGAAATGCCACGAGTCGGTTATTTCAAGCAAAATTTTTCTAACTCAATTAAAGGGACTGTCACTGAGAGCCTAATTATGGAAACAAACACGGGACAAACCAAACGAAAATACTGAACATTAAGAGTAAAATTTACACCATACCTAAAATAAAATAAAAATGAGTTGAAAAGAGCATATTATCATTTATTTCTATACAGTTTTTTTCAAAAATAGTAAATGTTCAAACAACCCTAGTAAATAAATAAGTAGTTCCTCAAACTTTGGTAAAACAAGTTCAGATACAGAAAATTTACTTCTGAAATTTTGTTCCTAAAGACTGTCTTTGCCCGCCCTATCCCCAAAAAGTTCAGATACAAAGAATATACTTCAGAAATCAGCTCCTATAAACTAAGTTTCCTCCCCCACTTCCTCTTCTCTCCCCCCCCCTCCTCCTCTCCCTCCCCCCCTCTTCCTCTTCTTCCTCCTTCCGTCTCCTCCTCTTCTTCCCTCCTCCCACCTCCTACTCTCCCGCCCGCCAAGGAAAGGTGGGCAACAGACCCAGTGTCCGAGAGCTTGAAGGGCGTGACGACGCAGAAGCCAGACGACCCTGACGAGACGAGGCTGCCTGTCTCCTTGTAGCGACCACCATGCTGCGACACACAGAAGTTTGGACATGGTCTTCTTCATCGTAGTTGTGGTGTCAAGTGATCTACGCCCTTGAGTCAAAATTAGCATTAAAATAAAGACAAAATTAGCATTTAAATAAGGACAAAAAATCGCAGGTGTGTCAAGTGATTTACTACAGAGTCGGACTTGGCAGTGAAAAGGATAAAAAATGACAGTTGTGGTGTCAGGTGATCCACTACAGAGGCAGTAAAATAAGGAACAATAATTGCAGCCAGTTGTGGTGTCAAGAGATACCCCAAAAAGTCAAAATTAGCAAGAAAATAGGAATCAAAAATCGCACTAGTGGTGTCAAGTGAAACACTCCGGAGTCAGACTTGGCAGTTAAACAAGGATCAAAAATTCCTTGTTAGCCATCGACTTCAGAAGTACCATTTACAAGTAACAAAATATCATTATTCTCAATCTTCTCGTAGTTTTATGAATTTCATATGAAAATGCAAGCATGAAACACATAACCATGAGATGGAGAAATTCAATCTTTACATTGAGTTGTACTTAAGTGAAGTACATCACTGTACATGACACACGTACAGTTGAAAATGAGATAAAGAGCTAACACTCAAATAGAGAACAAAGTGTCAGTGGTTGCATTGTAAATGATGAAAAACATATTTAAGAAAGCCAGAGGAGTGCTAGGCATCAATGCTTTTCTGAAGCAATGAAAATAGAAAATTTGTGGAATTCGGTTTACAGTGCTTTTCTGGATTATTACACAAAAATTTGAATAGATAATTACTTTGTACTATCAACAGCATTCTGAGAAGCTACAAAAAATCATCTCACAATGCAAACCATAAGGGATGTCCCTTTTCTACCAATGCAAACCCTGTGCAGGAAAAAGGATGAATTGGTTATGTTCAGAGGAAAAAATTGGTCACTTTAAACTTGGAAAAGAACATCATTCCCCGCTTCATGAGAGGAGAAAAATAGTCATCTCAGAATAAAAACACTGACAACAAAAAAAGGGCAGGCTCCAATGCAACAAGAAGTGACAAAATGATCATAACTAAGAAAATATGAACATCACTTGGTAACATTTTCCCTCAGCTTGCATCAGATAGAGATAAGAAGCAGCTGATTATACAGCTCAAAGCATCAAGTTCCTCAGGTGGCCCAACAAGAGCATCAATAGCCCAGTAGTTCTGCAGGAAGTAAGCCCACTTTCATTTTTCAAAGAGAATGCAATTCAATGTAATAAACGGACACAGAAAAATAGGCAGCAAATATGAACAAACTCTAAAATCTAACCAGCACAGGTCGGGGGCCATACAGCATTTCCTTGGAGTGGTCAAACGTTCCCTTGAGGAGGACTTTCCTGTACTCCAATTTTGACACTTCTGATGGCCTGGAAAAATCATGACCATTAAAAATGTATCATAGTAATAAACCTTTCATCCAGCAGCTTTACTGAAAATGAACAAAACATAATAGGCTCTTTTGCCTAGTGTCTGCACAACACATGCACACACTAATGTTATCAAGAAGAATAACATAATTGAGTATGGGGCAAAACCTCAGCACCACAAGTATATTTCTTTACTGAACCTAAATTTCTTATATATTTCAACAAATTTATGCAGTTTTGTTTATTATTTAACAAATACATAACAAATAATGGTGTAAAATATTCAACATAAACTAACAGTAAAATTACTACATCTCAGTGCAAAATTTAATATATAAATTCAGTATGCATAGCACTGCAAGTCCCATCATGACAAATTGATCATCGACCATGAGAAACAAAATAAGCTATTTTGATAATTCTAGTTTATTTCATCACAACTTACAAGAATGACAGTGCAAAGGTTATCTTGCTGTTAGAAACAAATTTAATCCTTCATATTTCATTTACTATAAAATGGTAAAACTTATATCATAATAGAAATATCATTACCCACTCATTTGGCAGCTGTACTGGAGGCATGCTCATCTTATCCTCAAGTTCTTTGATGAGGTTGAGCTTCCACTGCCGTCTCTGCACCTGCCAACACCCAAGGCAGAAGGCAGATCCTGGAATGATCTGTAAAATAATAAGGTTTATTAGAACCAAGACTCTAAAGGAAACATTCAACCAGGATTTCAAGATTGTTTTTAATTAATTTTCAGTTCAATATAAATTCATAGTCTTTCTTAGAATACAAGAACCAAATTTTGACTTGCATTAATAAAATGAAAAGTTTACAGTAATCCTTGAAAAGAGTAAATTAAAAAATTTAATTGAAAATTTACATGAAGCAGCTATATTTTTGTGTATAGCAGAAAGATCAAGTTATCTCTCGAGGATTTTTATTATTTAGCATAAAGACTGTCTGAAATAGACAAAATACCCATACCATACCTTAAGCTAGAGAAAATAACATTAAAAAAAATTGTCATTCAAAATTGAAATTTTAGTAATTAAAGTTCTATAATAAACACCAGGCAGAGATTCAATAACACATTGACTCCGAAGTGGTACATATATGTACTACCATGTAAATTGCTCATTGATGCACTAGAATATGCAAATAACATTTCAACTATTACGCTACCTTTTCAAAAATAAATTTTAGAGTAAAAGGTAATACATTATGGTTCAAGTGTATTTTTTAAACTTCTCAAAAAGGTTATAAATGTATTAGAGCAGAGAAGCTGGTTTTTTATAACAACTTCTTCTACTCAAACCAAACTGATCGTAAGCAACCGCACAATTGGAGCCAACGTGTTAAAAAACAATGGGCTGTAAATTATACCTGCACACCATTTTTAGATTTAAATGTATATATATATTTATATATGCATAAGCTATATTTCTAAAGTAAGATCATTTCAAAAACAATAATAGTAGTTTCATAACTTTACAATGAAATAGAACCTTACCAAGAGGACATACGCAGAAAGCAAAGGTTTCTTCCTGGTAGACACAGCAGATATAGCTTGCAAGCCCCGTGTGAGAGCAGGCACTTTGGATGAGAGGCTTCTGACAGCAGTAGACTTACTTGTACAATTTCCATACTGATAGCAAACAGCTGAAAAATTCCTCAAGTACCTACTAAACATTGTTCTATCACAATGATTCACGTATTAAATTAACATGAAAAATGAGAAGAATAGCTGAAAATATGAATTAAAGGTTAGGTAAAACAATTTATGATTCAGACAAAATAGTATCCCTGAACACATTTTAATTTTGTATCCTTTTACATTTAAGAAATGTATCAACCATTTATTGTAACTCATAGTTCTAACTCAAATCTGGAATAAGTAATTTCAACCAAAATGTTAAATGCAGCACCTCAAGTTGAATTTCTCTAACTAGAAAACCAGATACGTGATGGAAAAAATATGTGAAAAGAGAGATTGGAATGTGCTTTGCATGCAAGGGAAAATAATTTGCTTAATCAGAGTTAAAACATGGGCCAGAATCTACATTGAGACTAAAATTAGGAGCAAAGTCAGCACTGAAATAAAATTCAGATTCAAATTTAGGCTAGACAAGATACTGAGGTCCAAATTAGGGATGTGCACCCTTCTTAACTTGAAAATTTCAATTTACTTTCATTACAATGCAATCATCATTATATTTATAACAAATTTTGTATTTACATTAACTTTACAACTAATACTACCTATCATTAAAATGCAATAAAACTAATTGCACATTCATATATAAATAAATTAAATATTAAGTATGTAATTCACGTACTAAAGTCACTATTAGCCAGCATTAAAAATATTTTCATTCGCTTTTATGAAAGAGATCTGCAGGGTAGTATTAAATTTTGCTATACATATAGACTTTTTGCACTGACGCTCCCACAAATCTATGTCAACCTATAATATAGACTTTTTGCACTGACGCTCCCACAAATCTATGTCAACCTATAATATAATTGATACCAAATCTCTGTTAAAATGAAGAATTATTGTGGCAATACATATATACGACAGTATTTACCGATACTCGGGTCTCGGATCGCTATGAGCGTGAGTCTACGGTTGAATGTAGCTGATGTCCCATTAAAAACGGAACACAAAATGAAAGTCCTATAATTCAAAAATTATTTGCTAAATTTTTATTCAGTTTTGACCATATTTTTGATTGAATGCTTTTCCACAAGTACTAACCACGGGTTCAATTCCAGACAAATAAAAACACAGCACGAATTACACACAGTTTTCGGTCACAGCTTAATGATTAGTTTTCATTCAGCGAATAAAATCAACGCTGAGAATCTTGCCCAATGCTTCCTAAATTTCACATATTTACAGAAATTTTTACAACTATCTCTCAAAAAAAAAAAACATTAAACAATTTTTTTTATTGTCAGCCTACCCAATAATTAACTCGCGGGAAAACCTCAAACTTCAGTTGAAACGTTTAGGGCGCTAGTGCTGGTCAGCGTCGTAGCTGTGCTGGTATCTGATATCCGAAGGGTGAAAAATTTCCTAATTTTTATACTTGATCGTGCTGTACCGATCGCTTAGACATCAAAATGGTAAGTTATATAGACTGTATTTTCCTCTAAAATTTCGCTGAAATCATTCTCCAGTAAATAATATAGAGATGTTGAACGTCAACCGCGCACGCCATGCTGTTTACAGAGCCGGGTCGTTTATCCCAGTTTTCTGCCGTATTCATGAGACATCTCAATTTTTCATTTATGAATGGTGAAATTTATTTGAGTGTGAAAGAAAGCTCTTGTATGCTTTCACACTAATTTTGATATGATTTAAAGCCCATATAAATAAGCCCATACTGAACTCTTAACAATATTTTGAAGTAACAATGTTGAACTGGTAGTCGGTTTCTAAAAAATAAAGAATATTTCCTTCCCCAGATACCATGGTAGGTTTTCTGTAAGAATTATCATAATATTTTAGAGATTATTTATACATTTTTGTATTACTTTTAACTCCTTCACTAAGAGAAATAATTTTAGGTTGTCTCTAGAATAATTAAATGTTCATGTTTCTAGGTGTGAAAATATAGGGCCTATATTATTATTTAGTAAATTCAGTGACTAGTTTATCATAAACTACTTATTTACTAATAGTTTAATTGTGCATTGAGTGTGCAATATACTCAAGAAAATGGTTGCCTAAATTTCCTTAATGCTCTCATGAATTCATCATTGCAAATTACAACATTTTTGCGTTACCAGTTATTCATATTCATAGTTCAATAAAATGAATTATCTTACTAGATTTTATGTTTTTGCTGAACAACTTTGACTGGATTTGTCAAATTTCTCAACATTACTTCATTTAGAGACCTTTAATATTTTGAATTAGGCCTTTCTTAGTTCAACTACAAGAGGAAAAATATTCTTCAGTAGTTTTTTATATGCTTGAAAAGTCAAGTAAATAAGTTTAGCTCATTATTTAGTTTTTGTTTATCACTAAACAATAGTTACCTGATTCCCTAATTTTGTTGCTTATATAATGGTAAATAGATCAAAATTAACCACTTTCCCTTGTAAATTAGTATATATCCATTTATAGCGGTATTTTAATTTTTGTTTTTCATGGCAATTGCTTCATCATTCTTTTCTAGAAATTTGCCAAATGTTCAAAAATAATTTAATTATGCAAATGATAAGTGCACATCAGGGCGGCCATGACGTCACTCACAATTAGTGTCCTGTTGTAAACATTTACCCATTTTTCCAGACTAAGAATAATAATCAGCTAATCAAATCATGAATTTTATCCTTCTTTGTAAACATGTTCCAATAACATTATTGAAAGTTAATTTGTTTACCAGGTTGAGAAGAGGCAATTATTTGGCTCATGATTTAAATTTGATGATATTAATGTATATTAGCCTATTTTCTTTATTTGCGGTTGTTCAATATCAGTGAACCAATTTTGCCTCTCATGAGTTAGTCATGGGATTTACATTAGTGGGTTAACATTTTTGAGACTATGCACTTCTGAAAAATAACTGCTAATACACTTTTGGCAAAATGATACCAGATTATCTGTATTCATTAGCCTTAATTTATGTATTTATTTTAATTGATGTGTAAATTTGACATCCATAATATGAAAATTTGGTATTTAGCCTAATTTTGAGGAACCTATACAGCTGAATTTCATTTAAAAATGCCTAATTAAGAGTTATGGCCAGAAAAAGGGTAATCTAGAAATTCTAACTTCTGAGTTGAGAACAGAGAAAAAAATTTATAATGTGGTAGATGTATTTTTGACTTTTTAGTTTTACCTCTAATTAACATCTGTGAAAGTTGCTGAGCAGCTGATCATGTGATCACAATGTTCTTGCTTTTTTTTAATAATTGTCTGTTTCACTATATGGTTTACTCTATTCATAATTATTTTGCAGGTATTATTCAGTTGCATGGGTTTTTGAGGTGTCTGTTTTAGGACATTGAATGGAGCTGATCAAATTGATTGGGCCAAGTGGCTGGAACAGCTTACACTTGATGAAATATTATATAAGCAGCTTCTTGCTGATGGTTGTGTTGGCTATGTTTCAGCATGCAAAATAAAAAACTTATGTGTAATTATCAGGTTTTAATTTATGAAAGCAAGAGCTGAAATATCTATTACAGCACAAAATCATTAAATTTAAAACGAAAAAGTTATAAGCTTAATTTCTCTGTTCTTAATGTAGTTTACTTAGCGCAATTTTATTAGAGTTAAACTACTAAGAAGGTAAATTAGCTACTCTTAATTGACCTCTTGGATATGCGCAGACCAAAAAAAAATGGGTGTTTTTCTATTATACAAATAAGAGTACCCAATAATTGAGTGATGTATGCTATGATAACAGATACTTCAAGTAAAGGAGGATACTGTACAGTTTCTTCATTGTATTTTTTTTTTTCAAGAAAATGCTACTTGGAGATCTGGTTTGGTACAAAATACTGGAGAGCATGTTATGTGAGTTCAATGTTTCTTACTTGGTTTGTAATTCTGATTGGTTTGTTTGTTGCAGACGTTCTCCAAAAACAACAAGATGATGAACCATGTGGGTTACCGCATGAAGATCACCATGCAGGACAGCCGCACATTTGTTGGAGTGTTCAAAGGTGAGCATCTGGTGTTCGAATAGATATAATGGCTGCAGGAACTGTTTCAATTTTGAGCTGCCACCAGCCTGGCTTGTACTGGGCCAGTTGTGAGTTGGCCACTTCTAAGTGACTTCTTCTAGAAGGATGATCTTGTCCTAAAGTTACAAGTGAGTGCATTTGCAATAAATAAATGAGTATGGTTAAATGAGACAAGGGTGTATAATCAAAAGTAGTTGATGATATTTTAAAAGTACAGATGCAATGAATATTGTTTTGTAGGCTAAAACTAAAGTGAAAGTACTTTTTTTTTAAAGTGAAAGCATGACATGACTTGCACATGAGGGAAAACTGGCAGCAATATTGAAGTGCCAACAGTTGAGTTCTGTGACAGGATATATCTAGCCAATAAAATATTAGTGTAAACAATGACAAGGTTAGAATGTAATTACTTTAGGACAGTGTCTTATTTCTTTCCATGCTTCATGCTAAGCAGGTAGCTAAAAAGTTCAGCAAAATATTTAGCTTAACAATGACTAAGTGTGAGATAGTTAATATATCTCCTGACTTTAACTTTGTGCAGCTTTTGACAAGCACATGAACGTGATCCTGTGTGACGCTGAGGAATTTCGGCGTGTGCGTGCAAAGAAGGCTGACGGCGCCCGAGAGGAGAAGGAAGAGAAGCGGTCAATGGGCTTGGTGCTCCTGCGGGGGGAGACCATCGTCACTATGACAGTGGAGGGCCCACCGCCTCATGAGGACAACCCCAGAGTCAACTTGCCAATGGGAGGACCTGGCTCCAGCAGACAAGGTGGGGGCTGGCTATGGGTCAAGGTCATGCTATTTTTGTCTCCAGTCATTCCGAGGTCCAGTCATTCTGCGCGTTATTTATTTATTGTTATTAACTAATTCCATTGATATATTCAGGTATGTTGGGTGTGTAGTGTGATCAGAGAAAGAAATACGTAGCTTCAAGCGGAGCAAACTGAGGCAGAATTGGTTTGTGTTTTGAGTATGTATGTAGTGTTGAACTTTCGTGTGGGTGAAATTAAATCTAAATCAAACGTACGAGCTCCATCTTTTACAGCTTAGATGATTGATTTGAATGCCTTCATTCCTTTGCATACCTTTATTGGATCTTCATTTACGTCACATCTGTATCCCAAGGGCTTCTGAGCCGCTTCCCTCATTTTTTTTCTCATTGTCGCACACGTAAGTCGACTTTTCTCTTTGTCTTTAGTATTTCAATAGTTCATCTACTTGATCCTTAGAATCTGAAACCCCACTGTTTCGGTGCTCTGTACATCGTATGTTGCTTTACAGACGCGCGAGATATGGGTCTGGTGGTGACCATAGTCCGTGTGTGAAATTGAAATTTAATCATGGCCTCGGGTGCATCAAATTTTCTAATATTTGTATAGTGAAACCACAGAAGTTTTTGTATTGAGGGAGTCGAGGTTCAAATAGTAAAATTGTCCATATCCAAATTTGTCTATATTTGTCTTCACTACATTTACAGCTAATGTACGTGCCTGCTCATCATGTTAACTTCAATTTCAGTGATCACCTCGCTTAAATAAATAACACTGCTATTGACTGTGCTCATCTTTTAGCTACAATTTCAGCGCTCAGAGTCTTTAAATAAATCACTTCATTGAAATTAATAAACTTGAACTTGAACTTGAAATTGAGGGCCGACAGTGTCGGGGCCTTTGTAACGGCCTGCAATTCC